>CM069078.1:28412921-28502921 GCA_035578085.1 Solanum pinnatisectum | reverse complement strand
ACTAAAGGTGATAGTTCCCTTGTCTATATGACGTAAGCTAATAATGAGACCAAAGGAGGGTAGGTATGACTAGGATGACTTCAAGTTTATGCTTAGTGTGAAGGATAGTATGGGATGCCTTTCATGCATTGCAAAAGTGTTCTTTGAGGTTACTTATGAGTATGGTGCCCTTATGGTAGAAAAAACTTAAAGACTTGACTATGCATAGAGACTATTATTAAGCTGACCAAAAAGGGATGCTTAGCTTGGATGGTATTATTGGATGCTATTCATGCATTCCACAAGTATGCTTTTAGGTTACTTGAGAGTAGTTCTATTATGGTATAGATGACTAAGAGTTGAATAATGCTTATATGATGCTTATTTGGAGACTTTGCTTATTATTATGATATTGTCTCTTATGCCTACAGTTTATGTTTCATGAAGTATTTCATATGACTATAGTTTATGTCTTATATTGACTAACCCTTGTCTTATTCATTTTATGATTATGCTAGCTAACATATTTAGTACATTTTGTACTGATGCATACTTTGCCTACATTCTCATCAATTGTAGGGTTCGGAGATTGAGCTCTACTCTTGGAGATAGGTTTCTAGAAGTTGCAAGGAGTTGAAGATTTGGTGAAATGTATCAAATTTGAAAAGTCCTTATGCTCAATCCAAAGCAAGAGAATTATTTAAACATTAGTCTACATTAGTACGAGGTAGACAATTTAACATATCCTGATAACAAAGAACATTGTTGCACATGCTTGGCAAAGGGCACTAAAATCATAATCCATCCTTCCTCCTTAAGTTTGTAAGCTTACTTAAGTTTGATTTTTAACCTTTTTTTTGGGTTGTGTGTCTTATGAGTATTTTGACGGGTAAGAGCTTGCAAAAATTGATTGTGGACATTTATACCATGCAGTTGCATCAAAACCTAGAAAAAGTTTGAGAACGCTTGCACCACATGCAAGTGGATAGTGTCAACTATGCTACTTGATAATTCGTGCATTCAATGTTCACTTGGCTTTAACTAATTAGTTTAGTTTGGGCTAGGTGAATTGACTGGTGGTGTTATTCTGCATTGGTTATTCAATACAGCTTAAGATAGCTGAACAAACCATTCCCATAAGATGATTAGTTGAAGCCAAGTAAACATGGAGTACATGAATTCTCAAGGTAGCATATCCGGCACTCTCCTCTTGTGCATAGGGAAAGTGTTCTCAAGCTTGTTCTACTCTTTGATGCAATCAATATGGTATAAATGACCACAATCAATTTTTCCAAGTTCTTCCCCATCAAAATACTAATCCTAAAGCACACTGATGAAAAAAAAAAGAAATTAAGTAGGTTGAAATAAAACTCAAGTAAGCTTACAAACATAAGGGGAGAAGGGATTTAGAAATATCTGTGCCCCTTACCAAACATACCAAACATATGCAACAGTGCTCCTTGTTGTCAGGACATGTTGAATTGTTTGCCTCATAATTATGTAAACTAATGCTTAAATAAAGATCTCTTTCTTTGAATAGAGCATAAATTTAATTTATAGATTTCAAATAAGGCCTCAAAGATTACAAAAAAACATTATGTGGATGTCACCCGTTCAAGGAAGATTCAAGTATGTTGTATCAAATACTAGAAAAAATTATGTTGTATCAACATTAACTTATATGTTATCAAAGCATTACCTAATCAAAAGCCTTACTTTGATCAATAAGATATGTTATATCGCCTTCAGCTTCTCTCAATTCACCTTCATTTTTCTGAAGTGTTGAACTCACCTAGCAGCAGGCTCATTGAACATCATACTTACCAAAAATTTGCATGAAAAATATATAAGGACAAAAGATTCTATCCTTATATTTGGGTTATATCAAAGTGAGAAAGGAAATATGTGACAAGCTTTTTTATTTCTTTCTATTTTTTACTCAGCAACAATCTCTAAACTATGCAAAAATGAAAGCATGAGTATTTTCAAGAAAGGAGGTTGATGCTGAGTTCCCAGCTACTAGATAGAATAAGCCAATTTCATCATTAAAATAATGGTTGACATCCTCTTCGCCGGTTCAACAGAAATTCAGCAGTGTCATCAACTGCTGCAAAATCACTATGTCCAAGTTCCTAGATAAAATTTCAACTAATTCCAGACTGAGTAGAATGGGCATCTATGCTCCTTATAGGTGTTGATGTTGCAAGTATGAAAAATAAAGATGATTTTTTGGGAAATAAATAAACCCTACATTTTTTGGAAAGTTTCTAGAATAATCTAGTGTAGTCACTTGGATAAGTATCTTTTAGAAATATCTAAATAATCTAGAGTAGAAGATAATGTTACTAGATTTTTCTTGTAGATGTTCTAGAGAAATTAGATATTTGTAGAGAATTATGGAATAGTCTAGATTTTGTAGTATCTAGAACCATCCATAGGTAAGTATAAATATGGGATGGTATTGTATATTTGTAATCCAACACAAAAACAACCAAAACCAAAGACAATTTAAGAGTCTTCTTCCATAAACAAGTTCTCCTTTCTAGCTCCCTCTTCTTTAATTGAATCTTTTGATCTTAGTTAACGATCTTGGGCTAGCAGAAGACCTTTCCTAATTATATTTTTCTTCTGCTATTCTCCACATGGTATCAGATCCATAGTATACGTTGGCTTCTGGATTTTATTTCAAGATTGAGTTAGTAGTAGATTCAACTAGTTTGTGTAGATGGATTTTAGCGGTCGTGTTAATGGACTGGGATGGAGTTGTTGAATCAGTCCAATTACAAGGTATGGAAGACATGTATGAAATCATACCTTGTGGGAGAGAATTTGTGGGATGTTGTTAATGGAATGACACAAGTTCTCCAGCTGACGGATCGGAAAATAGCAGTGCATGCGATAAGTGGAAGTAGATTAATACGAAAGCAGAGTTCATTATGAAGAGGAAATTCTCCTCATGTTTATTCAATCACATTATAAAGTGTAAGTCATCTCATGAAATATGGAAGAACCTTGATCGTTTGTTCAACAAAAAGAATGAAGCTCGGCTGCAGATGTTGGAGAATGAATTGGCTAACACCACTCAAAGTAATCTTTCTATCGCCGAGTATTTTTTGAATATTAAGAACTTACGTTTTGAGATATATTTGTTGATTCCGGAAGAGGCTATCTCTGAAGCACGAATGAGAAGAATTGTTATTCGTGGTTTGAAGCCTAAATATATCCCATTTGTGACGTCAATCCAAAGTTGGGCTCAACAACCATTCTTGGAGGAGTTTGAAAAATTTTTGTCATCCACTACAACAAAATTCGTCACTAATTAATCATTTTTTGTGACAAAATTTATATTTCGTGTTTAAATACACAAATCACATACTTTAGTGATGAAACACAAAATTTCATAACTAAAATTTTGTCCCCTAAAGTTTTCCACCAAAAAATGAGTTGGCGCCATTTATTGAGTAACATCAGCCACAAATTTTAAGTTATCAGTGACATATAGCTTTGTCACTAATAATTAATTTTATTTGTGACAAAATTATTTTTTGTCTTAAAATAATCTAAAATTTAGACACGAAAAAATTTCATCACAAAAATACATTTCTTATAATAGTGACAAATTAGTGTTTGTAGTTAAATGACGTAAGCTTTAGTCACAAAATTGTATATTTAACTGTGACATTAGTTTTCTTCACTAATAATAAAAACAATTAGTAACAATCACTTTATTGTCTCTAATCAACTTGCGACTTTGTGACAAAAAAAAATTCGTCTTAAAATATGACATGTGTCAAATAGCAACACCTTAAATTTTGTAGTTGAATAATTTAACTTTTTTGCTCCTAAAAATAATTCATAGCTAAAAACAAAATGTTATCTGACTACGATTGTTAAGATTATGAATGACAATTGAAAAATGAAAAATAACGAAAATTCATCGATTGATTGACTTGAGAATTTTTTTTTTAAATATATATATATATATATATATATATATATATATATATAATATTCAATTGATTTTTAAATATGGTGTAATAATCCATCAAATTTTTTAAAAATTTTTTTTTAGATAATTATACAATGCACATTTCAAGAATAATATCGAGGTTTTTATCGCGGTGGGGTACTGTAACACTAGATCACTAGTGCTGGGTGGGTATTATTTAACTAAGTTAAAAGTTTGCAGCAAAATATTTACTTTTCGTGACAAAACTATTTTTTCATTAATTGTGCATTATTTGTGATCTTAGATTTTGTCAGTATAAATAATTAGTGCCAATATTGTTTTGTCTCTATTTATCTAGAAAATTATTTAGGTTCGTTAAAAAGTTTGTAAAAATTTATTTACATTCTGCAACAAATTATTTTTCATTTCAAATGAATATGCTATACATTTAAAATCTTGTAGAATTTTTTTCTAGGAAAAGTACATAAAATACATCCAAATTAAAAGTATTTTTAAAAAATTGTCTTATTTCAAAGTAATTCACTAAATATAGTAGTCATGCGGTTATTTATCCGAAATGCCCCTTTGATGGCTCATATTTTTGCTACTTGCAATTATTGTTTTTTCCTTGTATTTATTGTTTTGTCCTTACATTTATTGCTCTTGTCTTTTTTAATTTATTATTTTTATCTTTTTGTATCCTTTTATCCTTTATTACAAATAATACTTCATCCGTATCATATTAGTTGATCATCGATCTATACTATATTAAAAGCACGAAGGTCCTTAATAATGTTGTTTGAACTTTTTGCTCTTAAAATCATCTTTCACAATTTTCCTTCAATTATTATTTAATTTTATTTCTTCAATTACTCCCTCCGTCCAACAATAGTTGTCTACTATACCATTTTGGGATGTCCACCGATGCTTGTCCACCTCATGAAATTAATGGATAATTTTAAGCTTAGTTTCTAATTTACCCTTATCATTAATTATAGTCATGTCTCAACTACATTTTTCAAGAGATTGCATATTTCAGTTTGAATTTGATTGTTCATTTGTAAAAAATTATTCAATAGTATTGCATTCTGATAATGGGAGGTTTTATTTCTTCTCTAAATTGACTTGAAATCTGCTTGTTAGTAGTATTGGTACATATGCTATAGGCTTTTTACAATTGAACATCAGTACTTAAAACTTAATTTTTTTTATAATCTGTCTATTTATCTTCTCTGCTTGGAGTTCTCTTAGAAAATTATATGTTAAATATAACTAGTTTGATTCTTTGAGTTTCATGCTAAGATGCTACTATCAAGATGTTTGAGAGTTTCTTATTTACAAATTCTAAAATTTGGTTGATATTTTTTCCGAATTGGCTGCACCATATTAACTGACCTTTCCCAATACTTATGCTCCGAAAATTGGTCATGGTGGCTGGTGTCGTCTCCCAAAGCTGTAGTCTTCTTCGTTGTGGCAAAGTGTCGACTTATATGGACGAATTATTTAAGATCAGACGTCATACGAGCTGCTTTGAGCCCCGAACAACGGAAGTCTGTCATGCAGTTACATGACATTCTTGGAAATAAATGAGCTGCAATTACTTCATAATTACTTGTAATCAATTGAGGTACATGTCATAACTTTATAGTTTTTTTATATCATGATATCATAAAATCAAATCTCAGATGTTTTTCCTCTTTTACACAGGATATGGAAAGTAGAAATGAAAATTAGTTGTTAGAGAATGCTTCTGCAAATGATATTTTGAGAAGCAACATCCGTATCTTTATCTTAATTTTGTTTATGTCTAGTATATCTCAGTTATACTTTCAAGTTGAATAAACTGTACTCAATATTAGTTTTTCTTTATGGAGTATGCAATGAGATATCATCTCAATGTCATTTTAATTGTTCTTAATTAATACTAAATGTAAGTGCAATTATTATTATTATTATCTGGCTTCCTTTAGTATGTTATTATTTTTAATTTATATATTTATCATTATATCATAAACTACTCCGGGTTATGAAGTTTTAGATATTAAGGTATCATTTAATAATTGTATTTTTTGTATAAAATTTTAAATTAATGGGAATCTAGTTAAATTTAAATTTAAAATGCTATCGATGCGAATGACTAATAACAAAATATTGTCCTTAAATGCTTAACTTTTAGTGACGACTACATTATACTTTTTAAGACGGTAACATTTTTGTCGTAAAAGTATTGACATTTAGTGACAAGTATAATTTTGTCCCAAAATAGCCTACTTATTACCTATAAATTAACTTTGTATTTATGACAATTGTGATCGTCGCTAATTATGATATTTGTAGTGACAATTTTATTTTGTTGATAAAAGAAATTTTTTTAGCGACGACATGATTGCTTTTAACTACAAAATTGTAGGAAAATAAAAAGGTCGCTAACTTATATGTTTAGGGACAAAATGAAAGTTTGTTTGTAAAAGATAGTCTTTAGTGACGAAATAACATTTGTTCAACTACAAAATTCATATGACATTAGCGACAAATGACGTCGTCACCAATTAAACTAAATAATTAGTGACACATCAATTTCGTCAGCTTTAATTCTTTCTTTAGTGACGAAAACATACAATTACCTACAAAATTTTATAATTTCCATGACGACCAAGTTCGTCATAAATACTATACATTTGGAGACAAAAATTATTTTCATAGCTAATAGAACTCTATTTAGTGACAAATCACTAAATTGTCTCTATATACATTTACTGACCCATGATTTAGGTACGATTGATCGACGAATTATTTTTCATCTCGAAAATGATTTTGTGACGAAATATGAGTGTTTAGTGACAAAATTATTCATCACTAATACCCAAATTTGTTGTAGTGATCATAGGAGCTACTAGCCAAGCAATTGGCCAGTGTATTTGTCAAATAAGCAGAAGAAAATGCTCTTGTAGCCAACAAAAGGAACTTTTATAAGAAAACAAGAGATATGCCACACTCTCGATCCTCAAGTGGTTCAAGCTCACCTAGAGAGCAGGAAGAATCTTCTAACTATCATGGTAAGAAGCCTCTCAGATGCTATCGATGTGGTAAAATAGGACACATAAAAAGATATTGTCGAGCCAAGGAGAGTAAGGTGACTGAAATTGAGAAAGCTACAGAAGAAGAATACTGGAAAAGTGCTTCTTAGCGGAGGCTCGAGCAATAGATGTTATGGTTTTCATCAACCTTGAAAAAGACTGGATCGAGGATTCAGAATATAATGCAGTCGATCACTGGAGAAGCAAGACACTAATGTCACCGATATAAAGCAAGAAACTCTCAAAGATACTCATATTGGTGATATGGTAGCTTCTATCAAAGAAGTAGATTCTAAACAAGCAGTGTATGTAACTATATATGTCAGTGGTGACCTTCATAGAGAAATCATTAATGAAGATTAATTGGAAGATGAATCCTCTAGTCAATCATTTGCCATATCGAGGTCAATAACTAGCTTAGAGCAAATATTGGAAGCAAATGGAGATGATGAATATCAAATAGATAAGGAAGTTAACCTTGAAGGCAAATTTTCAGGTGGAGAGACCGTCGACATAATTTTTGGAAGCTCTAAAAATGACAAACATTTTATTAAAAAGCTGAGAAGAGAATGTGGTGGTGGATCTTGCGCTAGTGATAAGGCTTCACAGGAAATTGATGATCAATTCATCAGCAACTCAAATGAAGCGACTAGTCCTAATAAAGTTTTCTTTGTTTATGGAGATACGGTAGAAGGAACGGGTTCCAAAATCTTGAACCCTAGAGTTCCAAATTTGTCTATCGCAGATGTTTGTCCGAATAGTACAACTGTGAGGAAGCTAAGAAAAAGGGGGAGTCTGAGTACTCAACAAGGAGATAATTCTCATGGATTAATTACTAATAAAGAATCTTCATCATTTGAAGAACCAAGAGGACTTTGAAATAAATTGTTGAGATCTTCACCAAGACATGGTGCAAAGCTTCGTTGAGTTCTTCCGCGATAAGTGTGGTGTAGTTTCCAAAAAATCACCTTAAGGGAGAGTGTGAAAAATAAAGATGATTTTTTGGGAACTACAAAAATCCTACATTTTTGGGAAAGTTTATAGAATAATCTAGTGTAATCACTTGGATAAGTATCTTTTAGAAATATCTAGATAATCTAGAGTAGAAGATAATGTTACTAGATTTTTCTTGTAGATGTTCTAGAGAAATTATATATTTGTAGAGAATCATGGAATAGTCTAGATTTTGTAGTATCTAGAACCATCCATAGGTAAGTATAAATATGGGATGGTATAGTACACTTGTAATCCAACCCAAGAACAACCAAAACCAAAGATAATTCAAGAATCTTCTTCCATAAACAAGTTTTCCTTTCTAGCTTTCTCTTCTTTAGTTGAATCTTCCGATCTTAGTTAACGATTTTGGGCTAGCAAAGGGCTTCCCGAATTATATTATTCTTCTACTATCTTCTACTATTCTCTACAGCAAGAGCCCCCAAGAAGCAGATATTGGCCACTTATTGTGTTCTGGAAAGTTTTCTAAGGAGATACGGACAATTTTGTGTTGTTCAATTGGTATCTTTTATTTAAATAATCCTTTGAGCCTACTTCTAAGAAACTTGTGGATCTGGAGAACCAAAAACCATGTCCTTGCCTTAGTTCTGAAATGTCTTCTTATTGAGGCTTTATGGCCTGAAATTGCTCGGAGGTACATGTTAATTAGCATTGTTATCCATGGAATTTGACCTTGAGTCTGCAGAAACTGTTTGGTGCACGGTATAGTGTTTCATTGCTTACAAGGTGATGGTAGTCCAATTTGTGGCTCTCCTACGAGAGTTGCTGCAATAGAAGCTGATGCAGTGGTAACAACCATGGGAGAACCATCAAGACCCAAACATAACCATTAAGAAATATGAATTGATCTTACCATTGCATCAACTTCTAATCCAGCAACTCCCGTAAGAGAACCATATATTGGGCCACCATCATCTTGTAAACAATGAAACACTCTACTGTGCGCCAAGCAATTCCTACAGACTCAAGGTTAAATTACATGGATAACAATGCTAATTAACATGTACCTCTATATGCTATTGAGTGAAATCTTGTATTGCATTTCCAGTTAAATAAGTATGCTAATTCTTGGAACAATTCGCTCAAATATTCGTCCTGCTTCTAAAATTCTGGATCCATTGGGAAGTCAGGTGAATTTCTGTTATGTCTATTTTATTCTCCTCCAGTTTGTTTGATTATTTTTTTTGTAATATTGCAAATTACTGATATATTATTGTATGTTGGCTATAGCATGCGAGAGTTGTTAAGGTCCGCCAAACTGGCTGTAGAGAAAGGGACTGCTAATGGCCAAAATGTGACCTATGTCAAATAGTTATTCGACTGCATAGTACCAGCTTTGGTGGAAGATTTGCACTAAGGTTGACTTGAACTGGTGTGATTAATAAAAGATTCAGGTCTATCAAAAGAATGATGCTAGACTTCCAAAATTCCTTTATATTTGATAGTCTACATGTATAAGCTGAGTTATAGTCTTTATGAGTTGGAAACAGAGTTACAGAAAGGTAGAGGGTACCCATGGAATTAGTCGAGGTGCATTCAACAAGCTGATCTATATAACAGTAATAAAAAGAAATAGTTGGACCAAAAACTTAGGTGAGTCAGGACACATCTTTGGGGACAAGTAATTACTAGAGATGAGAATGATTGTTGAACTTGTACTTTAATCCTAATTAGTCTTAAACACATAGTATAATTTTACTATTACTCCTTCTCATGACCTTTAATATTTTAATCTTATTGTGCGTTTGTGGTATTTTGTAATTACAAGTTGCTTGAAGTTGGTGGAGCCTTGAGAAATCCTGTGAGATAGATCGTGGCTTTTTCCTCCATTGAGCAAGGAGCCTTGAGAAATGTTGTACTATGTGAGAATGTAATGGCCTATGATAATGTTGTTTTAGCATTAGGGAGTAATTTTCACAGTGACAACATTGACTCGGCCCAGGTATGTTTATACTTCAATCTTCAATTCTCATATTCAAGACCTTTAGACAGGTTTATTCCTGTTTGGCTGAATTGCCTGCCTAAAAGAGCTAACCTGATTGAACCCAAAGTTGTGCACGACCAACTTTGTTCAATAGTCGGCCGAGCAGACTGCTAGGAGGATGATTACTCTGTTGAAGCAGCCTCAGCAAACACTGTCACCAGTCTCTCTAGCTTCAATACAGCCTCAGCAGTAGTTAAAGTATGTGTGAACTCAACTTCAAAACTTCACTTTCAAAATGCCTCTTTACCAAGAGGAATGAAATATGCGGTATGAGATACTCCCCCATCCAATTTTATATGATATAGTTTGAATTTCAAAAGTCAAACGAGAAAATCTTTGACCATGATTTATTCGTATGACCTTTTAACATTTTTATTTTTTAATTCATGTGGCTTATAGTATCCTTTATTGAGTTTCTAATATGTGAATAAAATATTAAAAAATACAAAGATTGTATGTCCAAATTTATGGTCAAAATAAAGAAGTTTGACGTTCAAAATTCAGATTATGATGTCATATGATTTGGGATAGAGAAATCAACAGTTTTTGCATCTTCTTAAATGCTTCTTTCCTATTTTACATAACTTATTAACATATAGTATCAAAATAAATAATGACAACATCAAGTGGGATGATCCAAAATCTTAGTTGTAATTCTTTTTTAATGTACTTTCCCAAATGTGATTGATGAGGAAGTATTGTTATTTGTTAATTTCTCTGTATAATATACATATGTCTGGCGCACTTATTTGAGTACTATCGAGATAAAACATTTAAGTTTTTAATCTCCGAAAAAATGTCATCATTCCAATCATCTTCTTCACTGAACAACACGAACGTAGTGAAAAAACTTACAGCACTTATAGTAGATGATGACATTGTAGTTCGAATGGTCCACAAAGCACTTCTAAGGAAATTTTGTGTGGAAACTCATGACGCGAAAAATGGTCAAGAAGCGGTTCATGCTCATCACACGGTGCATGCTTTGATCTGCTTATAATGACCCAACACAGTATTTGGCCCATTTGAGCCTAAAGTAAATTTGGGCAGGTCATAACCCAACATGATTACTATTTTAACCCATTTTAATATTTCCTATTTCAATTCAACCCGCTCATTTGACATCCCTAATATATACCATATGGGATAACAATATATACTGTACCAGTTACTCCATCATTCCAATATTAATTATTCGCATTACAAAAATAGTTGTCACAAATTACTTGTACAAAATTAAGATAGAATTAATTACTATTTTTCATTTTATTCTTACAGTTAATTTTTTTTTAAAAAAAATAATTATTAAGGGGAAAATTAGTAAAACTACCCTTCTTATTTATGATTTGTTAAGAGGCACGTAAAGAAGAAAGTGGACAATTCATATGAGACATAGGAAGTGTCCTTTTTTTATTTATTGATATAGAGAAAAAATTTAAAAAGAATAAAATAAAGAATTCAAAAAATGTATAGAATTAATTATATAAAAAAAAGGTAATAAGAAAATATGAATCCCGAAAATAAAAAGAATTAGAAAGGGAAAAAAGAGAGAGAGAGAAAAAAGTAACATGTCTAATATACAAGTTATTTTGATAGCTGATTTAGAGAAAACATAAAAGACAAAAGATATATGCTGCATCAATCATATTAAAAAATGGTGAACATATGTTTATTATATCAGTTATATATTTTTGGAGAATTTTCGCAAATAACCATTATAATAAACTTAATTATGCTTCATAGCTATATCTTTCATTGTAGCTATAGTTTAAGTAGTCTCGTTTGTATAATTCGCGGGTACGTTAGTATAATTGAGCTATTTTTGTATGAACTCGAAATAACGAATTTATACAAACACAAACATCCGAACTTTAAACAGTTATACAAATTATATTATACAAAATTACATAATACAAAAGTTATACAAATTCTGAATTATACACACTCAAAACCCTAGCCCACATAATTATCATTGAATGTTGGTCGCGAATGGTAATTAACTAAAACTATAGCTATAATCACTAATTAACTAGTATATAGAAAAATAATAATAAAGAAATGAAACAAATATTGGAGGATATTTTGTATACCATGTCAATCAACATCTCACCAAAACTCATCCTTCTTAATACTTTGGTTTAAAATAACCACGAAACTCTATTATATGCCTTGATCATATCTGGTTTTATTACAACATTAGTCAGCTCACCTCTTATCTTAGGGATTTTTACATATATATATATATGTGTGTGTGTGTGTGTGTGTGTGTATTATAAATGGTGTATAACTGAATATATATCATGTATAATTATGAAGCACATATGTATATACATATATATACCATGTTTACACAATATATATACATTAAAGGAGTTCATCTTCCGCAACGAGATGATTTTGTCTTTTTAATCCAAACAAACTTAAACCTTCTCTAAATAGTTTCAAATTTTATATATGTAACACCACGTATCCGAAAAAGGGAAATAAACCTGATTTTGAGAAGTTGCAGGTGCTAGCCACGGAGGCCAACCACGGCCTGTGGGTTGGCCCATGAACCATAGGTGTGGTCCATGGGTTGGCCCCCCTACTGAAGTTTAGAGGTCTAGGACCACGGCTCGACCTACGGACCGTAGGTTAGACCACAGTCCGTGGTTAATGTTTGTGATTCAAAGCCCCCAAACCATGGTCTCTGATGACCAATGACAGTTCACCAGGATGGACCGTAGGTCAGACCATGGTCCATCAACTAGGGTTTGTGAGTGGCCATCTGGCAGTTATTTTTAAGGGCAGTTGGTCTTTTCCTAATTAATTAGTTCTTATACTATGTCGTTTTTCCTATATTTAGAACCCCTATATAAGTCTTTTTACCCCCAAATTCAGCCCATTTATTTCATTCTTCCAATTTCCAAAAGAAAAACTCAAATCCTCTCAAATATTCTCTTTCTAGAAAACTTGAAGAAGAAGAAGAAGGATTCATCTAAGTTTCAAGCTAACTGTCAATTTCCTCCATTGAAGGCTAGTATTTGGAGTTAAGGTATGTTAGGTTTTATCCATGAATCCCTCTCATTCATGGAGTCCCCAAATTCCTCTATTTTAAATTGTAGAATTCCCCAATTAGCTAGGGTTTCCTCCAATCACCATGGGTTCTTTTGATTGTTGCGCCGTAATTTTCCTATCTGTAGAAAAATCACTTTTTGAAATGTTCTAAGTATAAGACAATTTAAGAAAAATACTTAGAAAAGAGTCGCCACTTATTTTTTTAAAGAAATTAAGAAAACTTATAATTTTCAAAGATTTAAAAAGAAAAAAAATCATTTGAAAATACCAAAGAGGGTTCGGGGTTCAATTTACACTTTGAGAAGGGTTTAAGCATTCGAAGTGCCCGCTAACATGCGGCGGTTGACCTGCGACTTGACTGAAAAATATTTGACTAATTATAATTTATAAAAAAAAAGGAATAACAATTTACAATATGATTAACTTTAAGAAAATAATTAAATAGATAACACATTTATTTTATTTATTTTTTGACAGAAAGGGACTAAAAATGAAACATTCGAATTAAATTGTATGTGAATAAAATTTTAACAAAACTAGATTAATTAGCATTCGTTTGAATTATTTTAAAAATAATTTACACCAATTTAGTTTATAAACCAAGAGATCATTTCAAATTAATTAAAAGTAAGCGAAAGTTTTGAATAGAAAACCTTTGAATAAGAAAATAAAGATGCAAGAGTTGATAAAAAATGAAATTTATCAAAGTAAACTAACGCAAAATAAATAGTTCATCCTTTGGGGATTTAATTAAGTTAATTGACAATTAAAAAGTTAGAGTTAGCCGACAATAATAAATAATCACAATTACATAATTAAAGAGTAAGGGAGAAATTGTAATTTGGGCCTCATTTTGGGCCAAATTCGTTGGAAATTTTTGGACTTTTGCCCAATCCCATTTTGGGTATATACGGGCTGTATATCAGTATATACGAGCATGTATATCGGCTCTTTTTACGCATTTCTTGCTCCCGAACACCTGTACACTGCCCCAGCACTGTATTTTCACGTTTTGGACCTGTATATCAGTGTATATTTGTGTATACAACATATATATGACCCATTTTTCGACTCTAAATGTCCACATTTCTGTTTTCCAGCCTTGTGCTGCGGTTTTCTTCACCCAGCTGACTTGGACTATGAAGAAAAAATAATATCGAGCCTTTATGGCTCAATTCGAGGATGCTAGGTACGAGTCCAAAGTGAACTCGGATTGACAATTCATGCAATGTAAACAAAGAATAAGGATTAGCATATGTAAAGGACTATATGGATGCTTAAGTAAATGAGAAAGCAAGATTATTTAGAGAAAAATAAATTAGTCACAAATAAAGAAACAATGGCCTGGTTGGATAAAGTTAGCTAAGCAATGGTGACAAACTAGTACATAGATTAAATATATTTGTAAAAGTAAATCATCAGCAACTATGCCATAATTATGATAGAATGATGAAGCAAATCAGTTGAAAACATAAAAAACATATTTCTCTCCACAACCATATTAAACCAAAATCGATATAGAACAAGCAACATGTTCATATTTCTCAAATTCAATCCCTAAGTCGATTAAAATAGAAGCATGTCTTAGGGAATGGATTGGGGACTTAAACACCAAAACATACTACTAGAAAGTAACAAAACAAATGTCCCCAAGGTGACATCAATGACTATGTTATTTAGGAGTTTAGGGGAAGAAACAGTGGGGAAATATTAGTTTGGTTTTAATTAGGAACATGACCCCAATAAAAACTTCCAAGCCAAATCTATGAATCAACATTTAAAAGAGACACACATTAAGACTAAAATATGCATAGACTGTGAAATTTAATCAAGAGCCAAGAAGACAACTTACCGCTTTAAATTTTAGAAGTGAAAGAGATGAACAAATTATGTCAAAGTGAACTTAGATAAAAAAAAATGCTCAACCCTGCTGTTGTTTATCTAAATACTAAAACTTTAATGAATGTAAACTATTTTAAAAAAGAGCTACTACAGACCTTATGGAAATAAAGCAAACAATGACCAAGATTACACGATGCCTTATCAAGTAATTTGTGAAAAAACTCACTTTCTACAAGCTCGACTAAAAATGGTAGGATTTTAACTAAAATTTAAACCTGATGGAAACATAGACTCAATCCGAACAAGGCATGTTGGACAGTAAGACAATTCTGCAAAAAAAAAAATGGAGAAAACCAACTGCTACATCAACAATCGATAGATAAAACAACAAACAACCTTCACATTAACTAGTTTAAGATCCGACCCTATTTTTGAAAAGAAAATGCCATTAACAGTAACCAGGTAAATACACCCTTTGATGTTAAAGACAATGAGAACGGAACAATACAAATTCTGTCGCATTCAAACAAGAATAGAAGAGGAAAAATAATAAAGAAACTCGAATAGAGAAATAAGGAAACGACAACATTAAATACAAATTTCCAAAGTTTTAACTCGGCCAAGTCACGGAATCACATGGGGACATGTATTATCTTAAGAATGTTACGAACTCAGCAACACACATCCACAAACAAGCCACAAAATAGAGATTTCTAACACCAACATGTTGCAACATGAAAAGAAATGAAAAGAATGATATCGAGGAAGAAGTAGTACCTTTCTCCGGGAAGCGAACTGAGATCAGACGAGCGAAAAGAACAGCCACTTCTCACACCGATTCAAACTTAAACAGCGGACTAGGAAATCTGAATCTTTTAGCACTATCTTTCTCGGAGCTTA
The DNA here is from genome assembly GCA_035578085.1 of Solanum pinnatisectum. Classification (NCBI taxonomy): domain Eukaryota; kingdom Viridiplantae; phylum Streptophyta; class Magnoliopsida; order Solanales; family Solanaceae; genus Solanum; species Solanum pinnatisectum. Next base: position 28,487,119 of record CM069078.1, on the reverse strand, counting down.
GGATTAGAAAATCAGCTTGAAACTTATTAAGTATAAACGACTTAATGCTTTAGGATTAAATCCAAAAATCTCCCCTGTCCCCCTTTCGCTGAAGAAGAACACCGGCTTTATATAGGAATGGGAACCCCCTCTAATGTTCGATTCAAATTTTCTCTAAGACCAAGGCACTGCTGCTTGTACAAAATTTCAACCAAAATCCCTAAGATCCGGGTGAAAAGATCAAAAGGGTGGCTGTTGCAGGCCTGCCTGGCAAACGCAATTTCGGCTGGGATTTGTGAAGTTAACGAAGCTCGGTATGGGAGGTGGGGTCGGTTTTGGTATGCTGTACGCGATTTGTCGATTTTGTCGCATTTTTGGTGGCATTTTCTGGGTTAGCCGGACGCAGGAAGTAGGTGAGGCGGTGGATTTTGCCACTGTTGTTCACATGTTGCAGTTGTTGTGTGCAATTGTCAACGATTGTGGGCGTTGTTGACGTTGCTGTAGAGGAGAAGAAGAAGAAGCTAAGGGGTCGGGTCTGTCTGCTACGTTGTTTTTTTTTTTTTGGGATTGAAGGTGGTGGGTTTGGGAATTGGGGTCGTTTGGTTGTTGTTGTATTGTATGTTGTATTGTTATGAAGAAAAGTATGGGCTGGGTCGGGTATTGCTGTGTGTATTGCATTTTGTTGGGCTGGGAATTTATTTAATTTAGAATGGGCCTGTAGATTTGGCCCAAAATAGGAAAAGAGTCTAGACCTTTTAAGAAATAAATGTTTTAGTTTAATTTAGATGGATTAATATTAATTAATTAGCGAGCTTCTTAATCTTAACGAAATATAATAATAATTATTAAAATAATTAATTTAATTAATTAACTCGAAATTATAACTATAACTTAAAGTAATAAAACATTTAACTAGAATGTAAAAGCGTTGTGATGATTTTCTAATATTTATAAAATAACGTGATTGTAAAAATATACATATTTATTATTTAAATTATTAAATTTATTAAAATGATAAAATTACTCTAGAATAACTTGAAAGTATTTTGAATTTCATAAAATTCGTTAATTCAAAATTATGACTCTTACCACTAATAAAGTATTCAAAATATAAAATCTTTTCGAGATGACTTTTGAATACTCATAAAATGCACTAATAATATACATAACTAAATAAACATATATATTATTAAAAAGTGACAACACTATTTAAAATAAATTGTAAACTATGTTTATTTTATTTTATTTCTGAAAATTTTATAAAACTCATTATTTTAAATCGTTAGAAGTCGAAGAAGCTTGATGATTAATTTGTGTCGTGGAGGGCCAAAATTGGGTATCAATAGCTGTCCCTCATTTTACTCGGATTGATGCAAGAAATTCAAGGAAAATGAAATTGACCAATCCAATTTTGACCGACCACATCTTCATCCTTTTGAACAAGCTTTTGGTACGGATTTTAGGAATTATGGTCAAACCCCAGGAGTGGGTTTCCTACATATCTCAGTTTATATGAGAATTCAGGCCACTTGTAGTTCGATACGCTTGATTTGACGCACGATCTTGAAAGAATTCAAAAGTTATTCCGATATCGGATTATGAGGAGACCGAAATGCTCGAGAATAAGATTTAAGTGCAAATGTTGGAATACAGCTGAGTTTTCAACATTGAGCCTGCCTACATATGCTTAAACATTAGGAATCAGGCTGCTTGTAGTTCGACTCGATTGGTTGAAAAGGAAATCTATTATGCGAGATAACCTTTGGTATAGAAGAGTGGCAAACAAGTCGAGTCTGAAAAGGAGGCTTGTAACCTCTTAGCTATGAATGTGGCGCGCTTCACACCCATAATTAAGAAATTACACGGGCATAATTCCCAAAGCTCTTGGAGCGTTGTCACTTGGAGTGGATAGCTGCATCCGGGGGGAACCAAGATTTTTCGGATGCAAAACTGAAACCAATAAACTTAAAGAAAAACCCACATGCCTTCCGAGAGGGGTGTGGTTTGATTGTGGTGGAAGTCGCTCCTCTGCTCGCGTCCTAAGAGTTTGGCACTCCTCTTTGGACTATGTCCCAGTTCGCTGCTAAGAAAAAGTTCCACGTTATGCTGTATCATTTTTAATGTCGTCCGCACCTATGGTTTGTTTTGAGAATTCATCCTCTCGGATGCTCTCGACAAAGACTGAGATAAAACTCATTAGCATAAAAATGCGATTCAAATGGGGAGATAGTGTCTTTTACCGTGTTGACTCTTAATTTCTCTCATTGAACTTTTGACGTCAACTTCATCGGGTTTGACGCAAAACAAATAAAGCTTGTATATTATATTTGCAATATACTCTTCAATGCACTATTCTTTGATGCCGAAGTAATAAAATAGGCTGATGCAATATGCTGATAGTTCTTTTGACATCGTTCTTGCAAATGAAAATAATAATGATGATTCTTCATTAGTAAGGTGACGGTAATCCATTGGTAGGATAATGTTGATCCATTGGTAGGATAATGCTGCTACAGGACATCATGATGATGATGTTTCATCGACAGGATGATGATATTGATGAAGAAGATCCATCGGTAAGATAATGCTAATGAAAATCCTTCTGTAGGTTGAGGATATTTTATTGATGATGTCCCTCAGGGCGATGGTATTATCTCGTTTGATAATACTCTATGAATGACTCTTTGCGATACATGAATCTTCTTTTCCGCTATGCATGAATTTTTTCTTGCAATGTGAATTCCTCTTATCGCGATGCATGAATCTTCTTTTCTGCTATGCATGAATTTTTCGCGATGCATGTATTTCTTTCTGCAGTGCATGAATTTTTGCGATGTATGAATTTCTCTCCGCGATGCATGAGTTTTCTCTCCGCGATGCATGAATTTCTTTTCACAATGCATGAATTTTTTGCAATGCATGTATTTCTTTTTGCAATGCATGAATTTTTCGCGATGCATGAATTTCTTTCCGCAATGCATGAATATTTTCCGCGATGCATGAATTTTTTCGCGATGCATGAATTTTCTCGCGATGCATTAATTTTCTCAATGCATGAATATCTTTTCGCAATGCATGAATTTCTTTCCGCGATGCATGAGTTTTCTCTCCGCGATGCATGAATTTCTCTCCACGATGCATCAATTTTCTCTCCGCGATGCATGAATTTCTTTTCGCAATGCATTAATTTTTCGCAATGCATGAATTTTTCGCAATGCATGTATTTCTTTTTGCAATGCATGAATTTTCGCGATGCATGAATTTTTCGCAATGCATGAATTTCTTTCCACAATGCATGAATCTTTTCTGCGATGCAAGAATTTTTTCGCGATGCATGATTTTTTTCGCGATGCATGAATTTCTTTCCGCAATGGATGAATATTCTCCGCGATGCATGAAAACAATGATGATGCCTCCCGATACGGAACGAAGATATGCTTCACCGTACAACATAGGTGATCTTCTAGGTATCTTTTTGGATGGCGGTATCGTCTCAATCGACAATAAAAATGATTCTCGGAGTAGTGATATTATCTCATTTGACAATACCCTATAAATAACCTTCGGGGTAAGAATATTATCATATCTGATAATATGATGCAGATAAATGTCTTCCAGGCATTTTGGTAGCTGAAAAATAACAATATTGCTCTCTTTATGGTTTTCGTTTTCTCCATCTCTAAACATAGTAGCATGTTCGTTATAGATTTCGCCTTGCTGGGAATTGAATAATAATATTTCTATTCCCAATTCTTTGGTATAAGAAACATAGAATGTTTCCTGCATCCACAGAGAAATTGTTAGTTTTGGGGAGATCCTCGCCTTTTGACTTCTCCATGTTCGTTGAATGGAGGAATATTACAATCTTGAGGCAAACTTATAGACCTGCATCCACAGAAAAATCGTTAGTTTAAAGCGAACTGATCTGTGCCGATTCCGTCGGTTGTCTGATCCTTGTCTGGCTATCTCTGATTGATTGCTTTTTGTCTCGCTATCTCCAGTTGATTGCTCTGATCTCCCGCTTTCTTGATAGATAAGACAAAACATTTTTATGCAAAGTAATCGAAACATGAAAGAAAAGCTTTAAGGAAAATAGATTTTCAAAAGTATTATTTGGAAAAGGTCACTGCCAAGTGTCATGTCACGTCAAGCTTAGTGAACGTCTTTGAAGTTGATGCCTCGAGGCTTATCTGATTATTTACTGGGAAGCATTCAAAGATATTCTAAATTACCGATGCACCTTATTGAAATTTTGAGGTCATCCTCAAAATTTCTATCCAGTTGACTGTCTTGGCGTATTTTGAATTGTTGATGAACAAATTGTGGAATTTTTGAGATTTTCTTAAAAATTCTGTCTCAGTTACAATTCTCAATGTGACTTCAGTCTTGACTTTGCTAGAGTGATATTCTTCTCGAGAATTTTTGAGTTCCTCTCAAAAATTCTATCCCAGTTTCTATTGTAAAATAGAAACCTTACGGGAACTATGACCTAGCCCTTGTGGCGCCTACGTATCCCGTTGAGGTAGGAATAAGGTCAAACGTAGTTCCCCCTTCTGAGGATTAACATAAAATAAGAATGATTACAAAGAAACCGACCGAGGCCGACATAGACCGCCTATGTATCTCATTCTTGAGAATTCAAGTCGAACGTAGTCAAATAAAAAGAAAGTATTCAAAAGGGATAAAGGGGTGACCGAGGCCGACATAGGCCACCTACGTATCTCATTCTTGAGAATTCAGGTCAAACGTAGTTCATTACTAAAGGGATAAAGTTCTAACAGAGCGATTACAAACAAATGGAGCGATTACAAGGAAATGGCAGAAATACAAACAACAACCATTCTCTTCTCATCAATCAAGGTCAACTGGTCCATCCGTTTGCGAATCCAATCAGCATCATTTAACTCAGCCTCTTGGATAATTTTCAACGAAGGTATTTCAACTTCTGCAGGTATAACTGCTTCCGTTCCATATACTAACAAATATGGAGTAGCTCCAATTGATGTTCTGACAGTCGTTCTGTAACCCAACAAAGCATATGGTAGCATCCCATGCCAACCTCTGCGATTATCAATCATTTTTCTCAGAATCTTCTTTATATTCTTGTTAGCGGCTTCTACAGCTCCATTCATTTGGGGACGATAGGCGGTCGAGTTCCGGTGAGTAATCTTGAATTGTTCACATATTTCTCTCATCAAGTGACTATTAAGATTCGCTCCATTATCAGTAATGATGGATTTTGGCACTCCAAACCTACATATCAAGTTGTTGCGAACAAAATCAGCTACAACTTTCTTAGTCACTGACTTATACGAAGCTTCTTCCACCCATTTGGTAAAGTAGTCAATGGCAACCAAAATAAATCTGTGTCCGTTGGAGGCGGCTGGCTCTATTGGACCAATGACATCCATGCCCCAAGCTACAAACGACCAAGGTGAACTCATAGCATTGAGTTCGGAGGTGGCACTCGAATCAAATCACCATGAACTTGACATTTATGACATTTTTGCACAAACTTGCAACAATCGTGCTCCATAGTCATCCAAATATAACCGGCTCGGAGGATATTTCTTGCTAAAGTGAGTCCATTCATGTGCGTACCACAAACTCCCGCATGTATCTACTCCAAAAGCTTCGCAGCTTCACTAGCATCAACACATCTGAGAAGACCTAAATCTGGAGTCCTTCTATAAAGAATTTCCCCACTTGCAAAGAAAATGAGAGCCATACGGCATATCGACTTTTTCTGGTTGAATGTTGCATTCTCAGGATAGGCCCCGATTTCCAAATACTTCTTGATGTCAAAATACCAAGGCAAACCATCTGGTTCTGCTTCGACATGTGAACAATGAATAGGCTTCTCTTTTACCTCGATATCCAAAGGATCAATATAACTTGTATCTGGATGTTTAATCATTGAGGCAATGGTGGCAAGAGCATCAACCAACTCATTATGTATCCTGGTAGTATGTTTGAACTCAATTCTGCGGAACCTTTTACACAACTTCTGTATATACTGCACATATGGCGTGATTTTTGGGTTTTTCACGGCCCATTCTCCTTGAACTTGGTGAATTAGCAAATCTGAATCTCCTATAACCAACAACTCAGGAACATTCATATCGATTGCCATCTTCAAACCAAGGATGCAAGCTTCGTACTCAGCCATGTTGTTTGTGCAGTCAAATCAGAGTTTAGCCGCCACAGGATAATGCTAATCGGTTTCTGACACTAAGACCGCTCCAATACCTTTCCCTTGGTGATTCGCCACTCCATCAAAGAAAACCCTCCAACTAGGGTATGCTTCAGAGATATCTTTACCCACAAATGCAATCTCTTCATCGGGAAAATATGTTTTGAGTGGTTCATACTCTTCATCAACTGGATTTTCTGCAAGATGATCAGCTAAGGCTTGTGCTTTTATCGCCTTCTGAGTCACATACACAATGTCAAATTCACTCAAAAGCATTTGCCATTTAGCCAACTTCCCGATAGGCATCGCTTTCTGAAAAATATATTTCAACGGGTCCATCCTGGAAATGAGATATGTGGTATAGGAAGACAAATAATGTCTCAACTTCTGCGCAATCCAAGTCAAAGTGCAACAGGTTATTTCCAGAAGTGTGTAACGAGCCTCATACGGAGTGAATTTCTTGCTCAAATAATAAATGGCCCGTTTCTTCTTCCCAGTTTTGTCATGCTGTCCAAGCACACATCCAAACGCATTATCTGAGACAGACAAATATAGCAACAGTGGATTCCCTTCTCGCGGAGGAACCAACACCGGTGGGTTGGACAAATAGTTCTTGATTGCATCAAAAGCCGTCTGACATTCTCCGGTCCATTTGGTCAAAGCATCTTTTTCAACAACTTGAAGATTGGCTTACACACCATGGTGGATTGAGCTATGAATCGACTGATGTAGTTTAACCTTCCCAAAAAACTCATCACCTCTTTCTTGGTCTTTGGAGGAGGTAATTCTTGGATCGCTTTAATCTTGGAAGGATCAAGCTCAATGCCTCTCCTACTGACTATAAATCCCAACAGCTTGCCGGCTGGTACTCCAAAAGCACATTTAGCAGGATTTAGCTTCAAATTGTATCGATGAAGGCGATCAAAGAACTTTCTCAAGTGAGCCAAGTGATCCGAACTCTCGCGGGATTTGATTATGACATCATCTACATACACCTCGATCTCTTTATGAATCATATCATGGAAGATAGTTGTCATAGCCCTCATATAAGTAGCACTTGCGTTCTTGAGACCGAAAGGCATCACCCGATAATGATATACACCCCAGGGTGTGATGAAAGCTGTCTTTTCTGCATCTTCTTCATCCATCAGGATTTGATGACAACCCGCAAAACAATCTACAAATGATTGCATCTCATGCTTAGCACAATTATCGATGAGACTGTGAATGTTTGGTAATGGAAAGTTATCTTTCGGGCTAGCTTTGTTGAGATCTCTGTAGTCAACACAAATTCTGATTTTTTCGTCTTTCTTCGCAACTGGAACAACATTAGCTAACAAAGTTGGATATTGCGTCACTTCCACTACTTGAGACTCAATCTATTTGGTAATCTCCTCTTTCATCTTTAAACTCAATTCCGGCTTGAACTTCCGAGTCTTCTGCTTTACTGGACTAAAATCTGGATTAATCGGCAACTTGTGAGACACCATATTCGTACTCAACCCCGGCATATCTTTATAAGACCAGGCGAATACATCAATGTACTCTCTGAGCAAATGAACCAGGTCCCTTTTTTGAGTTTCGGTCAGATAGACACTAATCCTGACTTCCTTGACACATTCTTCATCTCTGGGATTTACAGTTTCAGTTTCTTCTAAATTCGACTTGTGTTGATTCTTGAATTGTCGAAATTCTTCAGCTATATGTTCTGATACCTCATTTTCTTCTTTGTATTCCTCACATTCATCATCACCTGCCTCATTTTGTTCATTCGGCTCATGACATGACATGACATTGGCAGGTTTTAAATTAATATTACTGAAATCATAAACGAACCAAATTAGGAAAGTAAAATGTAAACATATAAGTAAACAAATTTTGATAAAAGAGGCTTTCATTTAAATTGGGAGACAAACACAACTTTGGCCATGGCCGAGGGCCATTTTGCCTTTTAAAACATCACAAGAAAATTTAAAAACTTCAAATAAGTAAAAACAGTGTAAATGGTGGGTCTCGGGCCTCTTCCGGACTACCACCAATTTAAAGTAACAAACAAAAGCACATGTCCTTTCTACCCAGATGAGCGGGAAATCAGGATTGGTGTGGAGGTCTAATTTTGCGATTGCTCCGCAGGTTCTGCATCACGAATGCCCGATGTCCCAGCCTCTTCTTCGACGACCGCATCAATCTCCTCAAAGAGGCAGCAGATTCCTTCCTCGAGGCCATCATCATTGACATATTCTTGCACCGACAATGACTGGTATAGATGAGGGATTGGCCTGGCCAATGCTTGATCAATGCTCTTATTCTTCATCTCTGTTTCATCATCTGTGGGGACATACCCCAAACCAAATTTTGCTCCTTTGGCGGGAATTTTGATAGGTTCGACAATTCCTTGAAAGTGCTTCCCCAATTCAAAACCTGGTTCGAAACCACTCTGGAGCATCATAGCAGCAATCATCTTGTACACAGAAGGCATAGGGGGCTGTGAAGCCAAGTCATCACCCGTGGCATTTACTAGCTCCACCGTGTAAAAATCGCAATCTCGAGAGACATTATCAACAATCGGTGCATACCCGTTTGAATGGCTTCCTTCACCATAAATGACCAATTCCTGGTCCTTCCAAACAAATTTCATTAGTTGGTGAAGGGTAGACGGCACAGCTCCAGCCATGTGGATAAATGGTCTTCCCAGAAGCAAATTGTAACTAGTGTTGATATCCAACACCTGGAACTCCACCTTAATTCAGCAGGACCCATCTGAATATCCAAATTCACTGCACCCAAGGTGTTTCTTTGCACTCCATCAAAAGCCCTCACAATGACTTGGTTCTGGTGAAGCTTTCCCAAGTCAAACTTCAGCTGTCTCAGGGTTGAAAGTGGGCAAATATTAAGACCAGATCCATCATCGATCAAGACGTGATTTATTATCTTATCTCGACACCTAATGGTGACATGCAGATCTTTGTTGTGCATCCTGCCTTCAAAGGGCAGCTCTTCGTCATAGAAACTGATTCGGTGTCCTCGACCTGGTTTATCATGGCAGCCAGATTATCACTGTTAGTACCCACGGGTACGTAACTGTCATCCAAAGCTTTTATCAAAGCCTGCCTATGCATTTGCGAACTCATCAACAACGCCCATACAGAGATCTGAGCCGATGTCTTCTCCAAATGCTTCACAATTGAGTAATCTTTCAGCTGCATTTTTCTCCAGAACTCCTCGGCTTCAGCCTCACTGATCGGCCTTTTAGGCTGCTCTTTCTTCTGCACCCCCTAGGATAGCTCTTCGGGTGTGTAGCACCTGCCGGATCTAGTCATACCCTGGGTAACAGCCGTTTCAATCACGAACTTCGATCGGGCAAGAGTTTCTTGTGGCACCAAGGCAACAACCTTCTCGGGTGTCAGAATCACAAACTCTTTCTTTTCTTTGATACTCAACGAAGCCACAGCTCTCTCTAGGTTATCAAGAGCGATCGGATTACTATTGACGCCTCCATGATTCGGCAAAGGATTACTATTGACATTGGGCTCGACTGTTTGGAGAGAGACCACTTTCTGGTCAATCAGGTCTTCGATCTTGTGCTTTAAGTTAATACAGTCCTCGGTATCATGTCCAACATTGTTGGAGTGATATGCGCACCTTTGATCAGGTCTGTAAAACTTTGAGCTGGTGTCAACCGGTTTGGGCCCCACTGGGTGAATATAGCCTGCCGCGTTTAATCGCTCGAACAACTTTGTGCGGCTTTCAACAAGCGGAGTAAAAATTCTGGCAGGCTTCTTCTTAAATCTAGGACGGGGGGGATTGTAATTTCCTTGTTGAGGAGGAGGCATTTGACGATAATTTGGAGTATTTGGGCGGAGAGCTTGATATCTGGGATATGAGTGGGTTTGGTAATTTGGTTGTGGAGCTTGGTAGTTTGGGAGGGTATTTTGGTAAAGTGGAGTTGGGGTTTGGTATGTTGGGGGAGGAGCTTGGTAATTTGCCTGAACGTTGGCACAGTTGGGGGTGACATTTCGGTAGTGATAAGATGGAGTCTGATAAACTGGAGGGGGAGTTTGGTAGATAGGAGGGGGAGTACTTTGATAATTGGAAATAGGGGTATAAACCGGGTATGAACTCTGTGAAGGTCTATAACGACCTTGGTATGATAAGGATTTTCTTGGGGTCTTCTTCCCCTCGAAAGATATAGAAGACACATCTTCTCTCTTCTTCTTCAACAAACCCGAGGATCCGGGTAAGGCAGCAACACGGGCAATCTTCCCGGTTCTTAATCCATCTTCGATAGTCTCACCTACCTTGACTATCTCAGCGAACTTTGCTCCAACGAGCAACATAATTCTGTCATAATACTCGGGCTCTTGAACCCGCACAAACACTTCAACAATTTCTTTCTCAGACATAGGAGGCCGAACCCTAGCTGCCTCCTTTCTCCATCTGTACGCAAATTCTCTGTAGCTTTCGTTTGACTTCTGCTTCATCTTCTCTAAGGAATAACGATCAGGAACGATCTCCACATTGTAAGCGAATCGTTCAATAAAGTCTTTGGCCAAAGCATTCCAGCTAGGCCACTGTCTTGTCTCATGAGAGGTGAACCATTCCAGAGCCTCTACGCTCAGACTTCGGCTAAAAAGCCGCATCGATGAAACCGTCCCTTCGACTCACTAGTGATCACGATGAGGCCCTCAAATGCGCCAGAGGGTTCCCTGTTCCTCCGAAAACGTCAAACTTTGGCACTTTGAATCCTTTCGGGAGGTCCAAGTTCGGATGAATGCATAAGTCTTCATAATTCAAACCGGCGACTTCAGGAATACTCTGTAACTCCTTCATGGCTTTCCAAATTTCTTCCTTCATGTCCAGCTTAGCGGCCTCTTCTTTCGACCTCCATTCTCTCTCCCGTTCTTCATAATGGTCGAGCTCAGAACCATTAGCATCATGCTCATTAGGGACCGAAATTTGAAAAATGGCTTTCTGGGGTAGGGGTGGAGCAATGGAGGGGCTTTGGGAATTTTGAGTGGCTTGGTAGTTTTGGGGAAAATTTAGGGGTTAGTGTGTTGATTTTGGTGTCGGAAGGAAGTTTGCGGGTTGTTAATGTGTTGGGTTTGAGGGTGTAGACGAGTTTGAAGGTTAGCATTTTGGGGAGGAAGTGGCATTTGGAGGTTGGTATTATGAGGAAAGGGTGGTGTCTAATAGGAGACAGAGGCATACTGGGGGTTTTGAGTGGTTGGGTCGATGATTGATGGGTTATGAGCAGGACTGGAGGATGGGTTCTGAGCCTGTTCCATATTTGAAGGAGGAAAGTGAAGTGGAGGCCTTTTGTCTGCTGGAGCATTGAATGCAAAAGTTGAACTGGGCAAATCTTGCCTTCTCTGCATCTCGACCCGCATCTCAGCTAGCTGTTGCATCAACTGCATGACTAACTCATTCTGATCGGCGATGACGGGTTGCGCCACAACAACATCTGTTAAGCTAGTATCTTCAACGTTATCACCCATTGTTGATTTTCCCTTCCAAGAACTTTGACTGGGAAAGGAATCTGCAGGCCCTTTTGATCTTGTGAAATATGGGTGTTCTGCCAGTTGATCGACACAGATTAGTTCTGACTACCTGTAGAGAAAATAACTCAAAGGCAAATATGTTAGTTTTGATTCATGACAAATAATACAAAATATCTCACAGAGGGCATATAAACACATAAGAGTTGCTTTGTCTGAGAACATGTTAACCCACGAATATTGGAGACTTAGTTTTTGAACAAGCAGGAATTTGCTCGTTTTCTTTTGGACGCTAATAGACTCAGAAAGGTTAAATCGCATTGAGCTAAGGTCTTCTCGCTGCGTATTTCGGCATCTGTTGATCCGAACCCGACATTTCCTTGTAGAATGAAGAGGGAAAAGGAAAATTTTCAAAAGATAGGGGCAGGGCCTTGAAAGGCTGCCTATGTATCTCCCAAGGAGAATTCAGGCCCTACGTAGTTTGAATACAAAAGGGAATTCTCATTTTCATTCATTCATTTGACTGATTACAAGGAAGGCGAAAGAAAACATGCAATAAAACTCCTAAAACAAAGATTGTGCCTTCAGAAAGGGTTCTTCTTCTGACTTGTCAAAGCACTTCGGCGGCCGCATGGCCGATCAGGGGAGAAATTCAACTTAAATCCTTCCCTTGTTGATTAGAGATTCTAGATCATAGCGGAACTCGAGGCACATTCCAATGTTGTGATCTATGGCATTGTGATAAGGGCACGACTTCCAGATTTCAATTCCAACAGGATCAAATGTTTCATCATCCATTTCGATAGGGGACAAGACCCCCTTACGAACCAACTCACAATAAATATCCAATAGTGATCTCTTAAAATGTGTGAAGAAGTGACAATAGAACACAGTATGATCTGTGACCGGTATACTAGGCTCCGGTTGGTCACATATAAGGAGAGTGTTGTCACCCCACATATGGGGGATTTTCCCAATTCTGATTAGGTCGTGGATCTTGACCTTGAGATCCACACATTCCTCTGTTGTATGCCCATTTTGGTCTGGATGGTAGGCGCATGTCTTACGTATGTCTCCCAGCTCACCCCCGAAAATGGTTCCCTTAAGGGGTTTCAGGATGCGTTCAGTCTGAAGACGCTCGTAAATAAGAGCACATGGGACGACTTTCGCTCCCACGTTATGTTCCTGCAGATATGCCTTCAGGGTGATTCTCTTATTCGCTCCTTTCCAACGTCCCTGGAAAGGAGGTCTGTAGACGATTTCTTCCTCAGTATCTTCTTTAGTAACTCCAGGGGGAGTGTCTTTGGGGCCACTATTGGCTTCTTGATTGAAGAAAGAACATTTTTCATGTATTTTTTGGAGCCTCTTGGTTATATCTTTGTTGAAGACATCGTGTTCCTTCTGCATAACAGCCGTCTCTTCATCCATGATAGCATATCTTGCCATCTTAGCCGCTAACTCCTCGTCTAGTGTTGCATTTGCGACTTGTGCAACCGCGGTGGCGATCTCCACAGCTATTCTCCTTTCTCTGGTTTCTTGGATCTCTTGTTTGAGCCTGTTCAGCTTCATCCTCAAATCTTCCTCGGTCAGCTCCATCTTGATGTTTTTTCCCTTTTCCATCTTAGCAGCAATTTCACCTTTTCTGAGATGATAGAGTAATGTCTTAGGATTTGGTAGTTGGATTTTTATGTCTGACTGAGAAACTTAAGACTCATGGAATTTTGGTCGGACATTTTGGGGTAGTGATTTGTAACTTTTTTTTTTTTTTCAAAAAATTTTGAAAAGGAGTGGGCTAAAAATGTTCTCATTCAAAGCAACGCACCACATAAACAGTTAAAGCACACAAGTAAACAGACAAATATTGCGTCCTAACATGCATGTGACCCTTTTGTGCCAAGGGTAGGCCTAGCGATTTTTGAAAGGATGTATTGTGCCATTTGAAACAAATTGTTGCACCCCCCAAAATAAGATTCATAAACAACAGAGAATTCATTACAAAATTAAGCAAAGGGATACATCTTTTAGGGAAGGGATAAACTGCAAATACAATAATATCAATCCCACGCAGGGGAATAAGATAACTAAAAGGCCGAAGGTCCCGCTCCTCCTCTCGCTTTTTCCACTTCTTCGCGAATGAGGAACTTGCTAGTCATCACATGTGGCTCGGCGAACATAGCTCTGGAAGACATCGATACGCCCTGGAGAGTGCTAAGCTGGTCATCCAAGTTTGAATCCAAACGTATCAGGCAGGCTCTTGCGTTAACTAACTCTTGCGTGGTACAGACTAAGGCCCTTTGACTTTCATATTCTCGATGCTGGAACTCCTGTTCCCTACGCAGGTATTCTTGCTCCCTACGTTGAAACTCTTCTCTCTTCGGTCCCATTCCTGCTAAAAGTGGTAGGCTTGGATTTGAAGCCTTACTTGGACATCTTCAATCTGTATGTCTGAGTGTAGTGTCGGGTCAAGTGTAACACGTAGATCATCCTGCAACCATTTTTTGTATTCGTCAACATACCCAGCTTCATATCTGTTTTCGACCATGCTTTCCTTTAGGTTGACCCGCCCGGCCCATTCTTGGAGAATATCTTTGGCGTAAGGTATCTTGTCACACCCATCGTAGTCGAAGATGTAGCGGCTAGTGTCTCCTTTGAAAGGTAGAATTTGTCTTCTGTCGAATTGCCGCATCACCCTGCTAGGGTTGTAGGGTCGTAGCCCTCTAATTCCAAGAAGGATTAGGAAAGGACACTTAGCCCCCTGAACAACTATCTTTTCCGACATGAAATCATGAAACATCCATTGTACATTTTCATCTCTTATGTCGTGGAAGACCTTAGCCCATGCTTCCCTCGTACATTGGATCTTGAATCTGTTGATGCTCAAATGGAACTCGTAGTGGTCGAGGTGGCTTTCCCTTTTCGATTCAGCCAATTTCTGCTTCTGAGTATCGCATGTTTTCACTTAATGCTTAGACATCCACCATTGCAACAAAATATTACACCCTTGAAAAAATGGAAACCCATTTTTGCATTGACCCAAAGCTCGATAGATGTCGGCCAAAATGATTGGGGCCAGGTTGAAGTATTTCTTGACTTGTCCCTTTTTACCAATACCCTCAAAGATGGCGTGAGTTACCATGACAATCAGAGTATCAATTTCATTTCCTCGGTCCTGAGGAAATAGTTCCTAATAGGCATACGGAAAAAGCTAGAGTTTAAGTCTGTCTCCAACTACCATAATCGTGAAACTCATTTGGAAAATTCTTATAATAGTTCTCGTGTCCCCATCGTTCATAGAACTTTACAAACGGAATACTCGGGGTGTCTAGCCAGTTTGCCTTTATCAGTAACAACATGTCTTTTAGTTTTGTGCTAGTTGGCTTATCCGGTAGCAAAATGTGATGATCTGGATGATTTCTCCTTTTCTGGCACATTTCGATGTTGTTTAGACAATCTTTGATTTCTTCAACAGTTGGTGTCATTTGAACATCTCCAAAACGAAACACCATCCTCTCATCATCCCAAAATCGAGTGGCCACCTCAATGAACTTAGGCCAAACTTTGAGATTCATTATCGATGGGAGGTTACCCAAATTAATAGAAAGTTCTCTTTTCTGACATGCACTGAGATTGTTCCACCATACACGGAGGAGATTCGGCGTCTCGGTGACCATTTTGAAACTCAAGTGTTGTTTGGCCATCTACAAAAACATACAAAGAATTAGATACCCCCCAAACCTAGGACACAATAATTCGTTAAATAGCGCATACATCCTTCAAACACATAAGTATGAACGTCTGTTGGGGCCGTGGGCCCTTTGGACTCAAGGTGGTCTTTCTAATGGGCCCAACACGCCTTGGGTGTTGGGTCATTTTAGGCCAATGCGCTAAATTTCGGTGATTTGGGTTTTGCTCTACTCTAGTCTGACTAAGAGTGGGCTTTCTTTATAGTGGATCGGTGGCCCAAGCGGACTACTTGGGCTGGGACAATTAACGACTGTTGACTATCCAGTAGCCAGCTACATTTGTCAGGGTGTCCCGAGAACAATTTGGTTAACGAACAACTGCGGCCCGCATAATCGTCCTTTAGGTGAAAAATTAAAAATAAGCGTCATCTGACGGAATATGTTATGCCATGAAATGCAACAGTTTATAGCAAATTAAACACATTAAGCACAAATAAACAATTCAACAATTAATTACAATTAGTCAGATAGTCAAATCTTATGGTTAGAACTTAATTAATTCCCCAGCGGAGTCGCCATTTCTGTTGCATCGTAATTTTTCTATCTATAGAAAAATCAATTTTTGAAATGTTCTAAGTATAAGACAATTTAAGAAAAATACTTAGAAAAGAGTCGCCACTTAATTTTTTTAAAGAAATTAAGAAAACTTATAATTTTCAAAGATTTAAACAGAAAAAAAATCATTTGAAAATACCAAAGAGGGTTCGGGGTTCAATTTACACTTCGAGAAGGGTTTAAGCATTCGAAGTGCCCGCTAACATGCGGTTGACCTGCGACTTGACTAAAAAATATTTGACTAATTATAATTTATAAAAAAAAAAAGGAATAACAATTTACAATATGATTAACTTTTAGAAAATAATTAAATAGATAACACATTTATTTTATTTATTTATTGAGAGAAAGGGACTAAAAATGAAACATTCGAATTAAATTGTATGTGAATAAAATTTTAACAAAACTAGATTAATTAGCATTCGTTTGAATTATTTTAAAAATAAGTTACACCAATTTAGTTTATAAACCAAGAGATCATTTCAAATTAATTAAAAGTAAGCGAAAGTTTTGAATAGAAAACCTTTGAATAAGAAAATAAAGATGCAAGAGTTGATAAAAAATGAAATTTATCAAAGTAAATTAACGCAAAATAAATAGTTCATCCTTTGGTGATTTAATTAAGTTAATTGACAATTAAAAAGTTAGAGTTAGCCGACAATAATAAATAATCACAATTAAATAATTAAAGAGTAAGGGAGAAATTTGAATTTGGGCCTCATTTTGGGCCAAATTCGCTGGAAATTTTTGAACTTTTGCCCAATCCCGTTTTGGGTATATACGGGCTATATATCAGTGTATACGAGCGTGTATATCGGCTCTTTTTACGCATTTCTTGCTCCCGAACACCTGTACACTGCCCCAGCCCCGTATTTTCACGTTTTGGACCTGTATATTTGTGTATACAACATATACATGACCCATTTTTTGGCTCTAAATGTCCACATTTCTGTTTTCCAGCCTTGTGCTATGGTTTTCTTCACCCAGCTGACTTGGACTATGAAGAAAAAATAACATCAATTTTCTTCACCCAGCTGACTTGGACTATGAAGAAAAAATAACATCGAGCCTTTATGGCTCAATTCGAGGATGCTAGGTACGAGTCCAAAGTGAACTCGGATTGACAATTCATGCAATATAAACAAAGAATAAGGATTAGCATATGTAAAGGACTATATGGATGCTTAAGTAAATGAGACAACATGATTATTTAGAGAAAAATAAATTAGTCACAAATACAGAAACAATGGCCTGGTTGGATAAAGTTAGCTAAGCAATGGTGAAAAACTAGTACATAGATTAAATATATTTGTAAAAGTAAATCATCAGCAACTATGCCATAATTATGATAGAATGATGAAGCAAATCAGTTGAAAACAAAAAAAAAATTCTCTCCACAACCATATTAAACCAAAATCGATATAGAACAAGCAACATGTTCATATTTCTCAAATTCAATCCCTAAGTCGATTAAAATAGAAGCATGTCTTAGGGAATGGATTGGGGACTTAAACACCAAAACATACTACTAGAAAGTAACAAAACGAATGTCCCCAAGGTGACATCAATGACTATGTTATTTAGGAGTTTAGGGGAAGAAACAGTGGGGAAATATTAGTTTGGTTTTAATTAGGAACATGACCCCAATAAAAACTTCCAAGCCAAATCTATGAATCAACATTTAAAAGAGACATACATTAAGACTAAAATATGCATAAACTGTGAAATTTAATCAAGAGCCAAGAAGACAACTTACCGCTTTAAATTTTAGAAGTGAAAGAGATGAATAAATTATGTCAAAGTGAACTTAGAAAAAAAAACGCTCAACCCTGCTGTTGTTTATCTAAACACAAAAACTTTAATGAATGTAAACTATTTTAAAAAAGAGCTACTACAGACCTTATGGAAATAAAGCAAACAATGACCAAGATTACACGACGCCTTATCAAGTAATTTGTGAAAATACTCACTTTCTACAGGCTCGACTAAAAATGGTAGGATTTTAACTAAAATTTAAACCCGATGGAAACATAGACTCAATCCAGACAAGGCATGTTGGATAGTAAGAAAATTCTTAAAAAAAAAAAAAAAAAAAAAAAAAGAAAGAAAGAAAATGGAGAAAACCAACTGCTACATCAACAATCAATAGATAAAACAACAAACAACTTTCACATTAACTAGTTTAAGATCCGACCCTATTTTTGAAAAGAAAATGCCATTAACAGTAACCAGGTAAATACGCCCGTTGATGTTAAAGACAATGAGAACGGAACAATACAAATTCTGTCGCATTCAAAAAAGAATACAAGAGGAAAAATAATAAAGAAACTCGAATAGAGAAATAAGGAAACGACAGCATTAAATACAAATTTCCAAAGTTTTAACTTGGCCAAGTCAAGGAATCACATGGGGACATGTATTATCTTAAGAATGTTACGAACTCAGCAGCACACATCCACAAGCTAGCCACAAAATAGAGATTTCTAACACCGACATGTTGCAACATGAAAAGAAATGAACAGAATGATATCGAGGAAGAAGTAGTACCTTTCTCCGGGCAGCGAACTGAGATCAAACGAGCGAAAAGAACAGCCACTTCTCACACTGATTCAAACTTGAACAGCGGACTAGAAAATCTGAATCTTTTAGCACTATCTTTTTCGGAGCTTAGGATTAGAAAATCAGCTTGAAACTTATTAAGTATAAATGACTTAATGCCTTAGGATTAAATCCAAAAATCTCCCCTATCCCCCTTTTCACTGAAGAAGAACACCGGCTTTATATAGGAATGGGAACCCCCTCCAATCTTTGATTCAAATTTTCTCTAGGACCAAGGCACCACTGCTTGTACAAAATTTCAACCAAAATCCCTAAGATCTGGGTGAAAAGATCAAAAGGGTGGCTGTTGCAGGCTTGCCTGGCAGACGCGATTTCGGCTGGGATTTGTAAAGTTAACGAGGCTCGGTATGGGCGGTGGGGTCGCTTTTGGTATGCTGTACGCGATTTGTCGATTTCTTTGCATTTTTGGTGGGATTTTCTGGGTTAGCCAGACGCAGGAAACAGGTGAGGCGGTGGATTTTGCCACTATGTTCACGTGTTGCAGCTGTTGTGTGCAATTGTCAACGATTGTGGGCGTTGTTGACGTTGTTGCAGAGGAGAAGAAGAAGAAGCTAAGGGGTCGGGTCTGTCTGCTGCGTTGTTTTTTTTTTTTGGGATTGAAGGCGGTGGGTTTGGGAATTCGGGTCATTTGGTTGTTGTTGTATTGTATGTTGTATTGTTATGAAGAAAAGTATGGGCTAGGTCGGGTATTGCTGTGTGTATTGCATTATTGTTGGGCTGGGAATTTATTTAATTTAGAATGGGCCTGTAGATTTGGCCCAAAATAGGAAAAGAGTCTAGACCTTTTAAGAGATAAATGTTTTAGTTTAATTTAGATGGATTAATATTAATTAATTAGCGAGCTTCTTAATCTTAACGAAATATAATAATAATTATTAAAATAATTAATTTAATTAATTAACTCAAAATTATAACTATAACTTAAAGTAATAAAACATTTAACTAGAATGTAAAAGCGTTGTGATGATTTTCTAATATTTATAAAATAACTTGATTGTAAAAATATACATATTTATTATTTAAATTATTAAATTTATTAAAATGATAAAATTACTCTAGAATAACTTGAAAGTATTTTGAATTTCATAAAATTCATTAATTCAAAATTATGACTCTTACCACTAATAAAGTATTCAAAATATAAAATCTTTTCGATATGACTTATGAATACTTATAAAATGCTCTAATAATATACATAACTAAATAAACATATATATTATTAAAAAGTGACAACACTATTTAAAATAAAATGTAAACTATGTTTATTTTATTTTATTTCTGAAAATTTTATAAAACTCATTATTTTAAATCGTTAGAAGTCAAAGAAGCTTGATGATTAATTTGTATCGTGGAGGGCCAAAATAGGGTGTCAACATTGATTATTGATCTGAATGATTTAATTATGTTTAAATATGCATGAATTGATGATTTGCAATGTTTTATTTATGATGTTTCCCCTATGAACCCATGTAAACCCCCCTGTTTTCTAAATTGTGATCATATGATGTGGGTTGTTGATTATAAAAGAGGAGTTTTATGATATAAAGCATGAAGTAATAGAATTACATGAATCTGTGATAAAATCCCAATCAAATCCATGATTCCTAGATTTGTGGATTGAAAGCAAGCTTTGAACCTTGAAATGGCAAAGAATGAGTTTATGCATGATCTTATGAAATCTATGTAAATGTTTTAAAGGTTCTTCGAGACTAAAGTGTCAATGATGTTCTTGTTGTTATGTTGTTGAAAGGATATTCTCATAAACACTTACAACCATGATGTGAAAGGTTTAATCACATAAAAAGGATTCTTAGGTTGAAAGGCTATTCTCACCAAATTGGAATCAACTAATAAGAGTTATCCTAATGAACTAGCTTGGATTGGCAAGTTGACATGCCTTACCATGGATAATCAGAATAAGTAAGAAAATACTATTCCGTGGTAATTATGCTTAGCACCGAGTGGATATTGACATTGAGATGGAAGCTCTCACGTCAGTAGAGGCTGGGTTTCTAAAAGAAGTCTCATGAGATGGAACCTCTCCCATTAATAGAGGCCAGGTTTCTAGTGGCAATCTCTTTATCCCATAACTATGTACCCACATAGGTTGATTAGCTAGTGGATCCACTTAAGCTAGAAGTTCATGGTTCTACCTTAGGCAAGTAGAAAAACCTTTTTCGATGTGGGAGACACCGGGTGATCATGTTTTAGTTCACATGGTCTCTATGTCGGTTAAGGATAATTTTCCACAACAAGAGTAAAGTGAACTAAGGTTACTCAAGGAGTATCTCACATGTGTTCAAAGATTTAAAGATGATTTAGCTTGCATTGACCACGATGTTTTGACTTATGTTTTCTAACCCTCTTATATCATATTTTATTGGTCAAATTGCATGTTCTGAAATGAAATGTCCTTCTTAGCATATTTTAAATAATTTTATGCATAGCTATCATACCTAGTGCACTTTTGTACTAACGCATACTCTTGCCTACATTTTTCCCAAATGTAAGGTCTGACAAACGGGGTGGGTTTCCATTTTAGTGGATAGAGCTTGGACTTTATTCTTCCCCGAGCTTGGTGAGTCCTCATGGTTCAAGGACGGATGATTTTCTTTTTCAATTTCTCTTTTGTATTTCCTTTTGAGAGATGATGTATGGGCTAGGGCCAATTTCATTCGATTGTAATAAATGGCTATGTTAAGACATGAGTTAGACTTCTGCTTTTCTATAAAATTGTTTTGGACTTGAAATGATGGTTTTTACTCTTTATTATTCTATTTATTATGTTATGCTATGCTAAGTGGCTTGTATGGAGTTCTTTGGGATTCTATACGCCATGTTACATCTAGGGTATACCCCTAGGTCGTGACAAACTTGGTAATCAGAGCATAAGGTTTAGAATGGTCCTAGGATGTCTCATAAGTCACATCTACTATAGTCTTGTTCATGAGTGTAAAGTGCGCCACATTTATGATGGAGAGGCTACAAGATGATTAGGAAACTCCACTTCTTTTAGTACTCTAAAGTCGTGCCATAGAGTTTAACTCTATAAAGTCTCTCTCCTAATCCTTATCCTATCTTCTTCAGGATATGTCTACTCAAAGGGCTTACACTAGAAGGAATGTAAGGGAGAATGTGGAACAAGAAGCTCCTCCTGAAGCTCCTCCTGAAGCTCCTCCTTAAGCATCGGTCGATCCTTTGGCCAAACAAGTTACAAATGCGGAGTTTAGATTGGCTTTTCAAGTTTTGGCTCGAGCCGTGATGGCTCAAGGCAATAGAGAGGTGGTAGTCCCCATGAATCCATATGTGGGAACGGCGGTCAAGAGTAAGGGACTTTATGATAATGAACCTTCTAGAATTTCACGGCTCCAAAGTTGAGGAAGATCCTCATGAGTTTATCGATGAGGCCTATAAGGTAATTGCTATCATGGGAGTGACTCCAAAAGTAAAGGTGGAATTGGTCGCTTATCAATTGAAAGGTGTTGCTCAAGTGTGGTACAATCAATGGAATGAGGTAAGAATGGTAGGAGCGGGTCCCGTAGAGTGGGAAATATTTATATCAACTTTTCTTGATAGGTTCTTTCCTTTTGAGATGAGGGAAGAAAAGGTGCTTGAGTTCATCAACCTTTATCAAGGAAGTATGAGTGTGAGGGAGTATTCTCTAAAGTTCACTCAATTGTCCAAATATACTCCAACAATGGTTGCGGATTCAAGGGCTAGAATGAGTATGTTTGTGTCGGGAGTGTTCAAAATGGTGGTTAAAGAGTGTCGTACCACCATACTCATTGGTGAAATGGACATCTCTCATCTCTTGGTGCATGCACAACAAATCGAAGAGGAGAAACTCAAGGAAAAGTCTAGAGAGGTAAAAAGGGCTAAGAGTAGTTATGGAAATTTATAACATGCTAGATCCGATGGACATGGTCGTCCTAAGTTTCATGAAGGGTTTTTCGATCAAGTTTCCTCTAATTCTCGACCTAAGTTTAACAAGAATAGGGCGTTTAACCCTAAACCTTAAGGAGGGAATGGTGGTGATTCTTCTTTCGCTAGATCTACATGTGATAAATGTGGGAAGAAACATGATGGTAAGTGCCCAGCCAACACCGATGGTTTCTTTAGTTGTGGGAAGAGTGGTTACAAAATGAGAGATTTCCCTATGCTCATGGCAAAGGGAAGGGAAGGGAAGCAAGCTCCTCCTAGCGATTCAAATTCTAATGATCCAAAGCAAAACCACTTCTATGCTCTTCTAACCCAAGGTGACCAAGAGAGTTCTCCGGATGTAGTGACCGGTATACTAAAAGTCTTTCATCTTGATATATATGCTTTGCTTGATCCGGGTACTTCTTTGTCCTTTGTCACACCTTATGTGGCCATGAATTTTGATATGCTCCCTGATGTATTATTATAACCTTTTTCGGTTTCTACTCGTGTTGGTGATTCTGTGATGGCTAAGAGGATTTATATAAAGTGTCCTATTTCCTTGTCCCATATAGTTACTCTTGTAGACTTGGTAGAACTTGTCATTCTTGGGATGGATTGGTTAAATTCTTACTATGCTTCCATAGATTGTAGGACTAGTGTGGCCAAATTTCAATTTCCAATTGAGCCTATCCTTGAGTGGAAGGGGCAAAATTCTATGCCTAAGGGTCAGTTTATCTCTTGTCTTAAAGCTAGAAAGATGATCTCTAAAGGTTGCATTTACCATCTTGTTAGGCTGAGGGATTAGATTTCAAAACCCCTACTCTTGAGTCAGTCCCCGTCGTAAATGATTTTCTGGTAGTATTCCCAAATGACCTACCCAGATTTCTCTTGAAAGGGAAATAGACTTTGATAGTGACCTTTTCCCAGATACGCAACCTATCTCTGTTCCTCATTATAGAATGGCTCTGGTGAAACTTAAGGAGTTGAAAGAACATTTGAAGGACTTGTTGGATAAGGGTTTTACCTGACCGAGTATCTTTCCAAGGGGTGCTCCAATTTTGTTTGTAAGAAATAAAGATGGTTCCCTTCATATGTGTATTGATTATCAACAGTCGAACAAGGTGACCATTAAGAATAAATATCCTCTTCCAAGAATAGATGATTTATTTGATCAACTTCAAGGGGCCAGTTATTTATCTAAGATCAATCTTCATTTGGGTTACCACCAATTGAGGGTGAAGGATAGCGATATTCTGAAGATGGCTTTCCGAACATGATATGGTCATTTTGAGTTTTTGGTGACGTCGTTAGGGTTAAACAATGGTCTAGTGGCATTAATGAATTTGATGAATATGGTGTTTAGACAATACCTTGATATGTTTGTAATTGTGTTAATCGATGATATTTTGATCTACTCAAGAAGTGAGGAGCATATTGACCATTTGAGGCTTGTGTTGAAAATTCTTAAGGACCAACAACTTTTTGCAAAGTTTAGGAAATGTGAATTTTGGTTAAGGTCCATAGCTTTCCTTGGTCATATTGTGTCAAGCAAGGGTATTGAGGTAGAATGCGGTCAAGATTTGTCCTAGACCTCTATCCCCTTCGGATATTAGTAGCTTTTTGGGTTTGGCCAGTTACTATAGAAGGCTTGTTGAGGGATTTTCCTCCATTGCTTCTCCTTTGACGGCTTTGACTCAAAAGAAGGCTAAATTTATATAGTCGGAAGCTTGTGAGAAAAGTTTTCAAGATTTGAAAGATAGACTTACTTCCGCTCCGGTGTTGACCTTACCGAAATGTACAAATGGCTTTGTGGTATATTGTGATGCCTCTAGAGTTGGGTTAGGATGTGTGCTTATGCAAAAATGGTAAAGCTATTACTTATGCTTCAAGGCAACTTAAGATCCATGAGAAGAATTATCCTACCCATGACCTTGAATTAGCGACAGTTGTTTTTGCCTTAAAGATATAGAGGCATTATTTGTATGGGGTTCATGTTAATGTTTTCACCGATCATAAGAGCTTGCAATATGTGTTTAGTCAAAAGGAGATGAATCTGCACCAAAGAAGGTGGCTAGAATTATTGAAGGATTATGACATGAGTGTCCTTTATCACCTCGGTAAAGCAAATGTGGTAGTGGATGCTCTTAGTCGACTATCAATGGTTAGTGTTGCTCATATTGAGGATGAGAAGAAAGAGTTGGTTTGATATGTTCATAGGTTGGCTCGATTAGGTGTTTAACTAGTGGATTCCACCAAGGGTGGTGTTATGGTTCAAAATGGGTCTGAATCGTCTTTTGTGGTAGATATGATGACTAAGCAAAGTCTTGATCCAATTTTGGTAGAATTGAAAGAGGCGGTACTCAAAAAGTCCGCTGAGGCCTTCTCCCAAGGGGGAGATGGGGTACTTAGATATCAAGGTCGGTTATGTGTTCCGAACATTGATGACTTGAAGGAATAGATCTTGGTAGAAACCTATAGTTCTCAGTATTCTATTCACCCAGGATCCACCAAGATGTACCATGATTTACGGGAGATCTATTGGTGGAAAGGGATAAAGAAATATATTGAGGAATTTGTGGCTAAGTGTCCTAATTGTCAACAAGTGAAGGTTGGGCATCAAAGACCAGAAGGTTTATCTCAAGACATTGGTATTCCTACCATGACTCAATTTGGGTAATAGTGGATCAGATGACTAAATCCGCTCATTTCATTCCCTTCAAGGTTTCCTATTCGGTGGAAGACTATGTTAAGTTGTATTTTATAGAGATGGTAAGGTTGCATGGAGTTTTTTTGTCCATTATTTCGGATCGAGGTATCTAATTTACTTCTCAGTTTTGGAGGTCTTTCCAAAAGGGTCTTGGTACAAATGTTAATCTTCGCATAGTTTTTTATCCCCAAACGATGGGCAAGTGGAGCATACTATTCAGACTTTGGAAGACATGTTGAGGGCTTGTGTGATTGATGTTAAGGGTAATTGGGATGACCATTTGCCATTGATTGAGTTTGCCTATAATAACAGTTATCACTCGAGTATCGATATGGCTCCATTTGAGGCCCACTATGGTAGAATGTGTAGATCTCCTATAGGATGGTTTGAGGTGGGTGAAGTTTCTCTCATAGTTACAGAATTGGTACTTGAGGCCATAGAGAAGATTCGTCTTATTAGAGAGAGGTTGAGAACGGCTGAAAGTCGGCAAAAGTCATATGCCGATATTAGAAGAAGGGATCTTGAATTTGAGGTTCATGATTGGGTTTATTTGAAAATCCCACCCATGAAGGGTGTAATGAGGTTTGGGAACAAAGGGAAACTTAGTCCCCGCTTTGTAGGCCCATACCAAATTTTGAGGCGTATGGGTAAGGTTGCATATGAGCTGGATTTGCCAACTAAGTTGGCATCGGTGCATCCGGTTTTCCATGTCTCTATGTTGAAGAAATGTGTTGGGGATCCAGCATCCATTGTTTCCTTAGAGGATTTGGAAGTTAAAGAGAATCTTTCTTATGAAGAGGTTTCGATTGAGATTTTTGACCGGCAAGTCAAGAAGTTGAGAGGAATCATTTAGTTGAGGGTGCTACTTAGGAGGCCGAGGCTGATATGATGTCCCGATGTCCTCATCTTTTTCCTTCTATTTCTACTCTAGCTTGAGGTAATGAGTTCCTCTTGGTTGTTTTATGTTTAGGAAGTCATGTGTGATTTATGTGTTTCCATGATTTCCTTATGTTATGCATGTTTATGAAAAAGCTTAAGTTTTGAAAGAAATGACTTATATGCTTTATTTTCCACATGTTGTTGTGCATTGAGTATAAGTTGCCTATAGACTTCATGAAATAATTGTTGAACATGCATTAACTATGCTCTTTGTGAATGAATTCCATAAAGGCTCAATGAGATTGTGTTGAGCATGCTTTTAGCTTGGAGAAGGTAGTTCGTCCTTGAACATGAGAAATTTTGAGAAGTTTTGAGAATTCATGTGTATTGGGTTGCTAGATGTAGTTCCTACTTCCTTATGTTGCATTTGAGCATGTTGAAGTTAGAGTTGATGTTCTCTCTTTATTTATGTGCATTACATGCATAATGGGCTGATAGATTTAGTTCACCCCTATGTGATGTTTTGAGAATGTCCTAGCTTGGAGTCGATAGTTCCTCCTTTGTTACATTCATTGCATTGCTAGGTTGGATTGTTAGTTCCTCTCCTACTCTTTTAGATTTAGTTTAAATCTCATTTGAGGACGAATGGTCCCAAGGAGGAGATATTGTAACACCCTGTATCCGAAAAAGAGAAATAAACGATATTTTAAGAAGTTGCAGGTGCCAGCCACGGAGGCCAACCACGACTTGTGGGTTGGCCCATGGACCGTAGGTGTGGTCTATGGGTTGGCCACCCTGCCAAAGTTAAGAGGTCTAGGACCACGACTCGACCTATAGACCATAGGTCAGACGACGGTCTGTGGTCAGGGTCCATGGTTCGAAGCCCCCAATCCATGGTCTCTGATGACCAATGAAGGTTCACCAGGACGGACCGTAGGTTAGAACACGGTTCGTCTATCAAGGTTTGTGAGTGGTCATCTGGCAATTATTTTTAGGGGTAGTTGGGTCTTTTCCTAATTAATTAGTTCTTATACTAAGTCGTTTTTCCTATATTTAGAACCCTTATATAAGTTTTTTTACCCCAGTTTACCCTATTTAGTTCATTCTTCCAATTCCCAAAAGAAAAACCGAAATCCTCTCAAATATTCTCTCTCATTTAGTTCATTAATTCATGCATATTTAAACATAATTAAATCATTACCTCTAGTGAAGGCTTCTCTTTCATTCATAGAGTTAAGGTATGGTAGTTTTCATCCATGAATCTTTTTCATTCATGGAGTCCCCGAATTCCTCTATTTCAAATGGTAGAATTCCCCAATCAGCTAGAGTTTTCTTCAATCACCATGGGTTCTTTTGATTATTGATCTTAATGATTTAATTATGTTTAAATATGCATGAATTAATGATTTACAATGTTTTTATGATATTCCCCTATGAACCCATGTAAACCCCTATGTTTTCAAAATTGTGATCATGTTATGTGGGTTGTTCATTATAAAAGAGGAGTTTTATGATCTAAAACATGAAGTAATAAAATTACATGAATCTATGATAAAATCTCTATCTAAACCATGATTCCAAGATTTGTGGATTGAAAGCTAGCATTGAACCTTGAAATGGCAAAGCATGAGTTTATGCATGATCTTATGAAATCTATGTAAATGTTTTAAGGGTGCTATGAGAGTGAAGTGCCAATGATGTTCTTGTTGTTGTGTTGTTTAAAGGATATTCTCATAAATACTTACAACCATGATGTGAAATGTTTTCTCACATAGAAAGGATTCTTTGGTTGAAAGACTATTCTCACCTAATTGAAACAATGAATAAGAGCTATCTTAATGAACTAGTTTGGATTGGCAAGATAACATGCCTTTCCATGGATAATGAGAATAAGTAAGAAAATATTATTCCGTGGGAATTATTCTTCGCACCGAGTGAATATTGACATTGAGATGGAAGCTCTCCTGTCAATAGAGGTTGGGTTTCTACTAGAAGTCTCATGAGATGGAAGCACTTCCGCTAGTAGAGGCCGGGTTTCTAGTAGTAATCTCTTTATCCCATAACTATGTGCCCCCATAGGTTGATTAGCTAGTGGATCCACTTAAGCTTGAATTTCATGGTTCTACCTTAGGCAAGTAGAACAACCCTTTTCGGTGTGGGAGACACCGAGTGATCATGTTTTAGCTCACATGGTCTCTATGTCGGTTAAGGCTAATTTTTCCACAACAAGACTAAAACTGAACTAAGGATACTCAAGGAGTATCTCACATGTGTTCAAAGATTTAAGGATGATTTATCTTGCATTGACCACTATGTTTTGACTTATATTTTCCGACCCTCTTATATCTTGTTTTATTGGTCAAATTGCATGTTATGAAATGAAATGTTTTTATGCATTATTGTCATACTTGGTGCATTTTTCTACTAACGCATACTCTTGCCTACATTTTTCCCAAATGTAGGGTCCGACAGACAGGGTTCCCATTTTAGTGGCTAGAGCTTGGACTTGATTCTTCCCCGAGCTTGGTGAGTCCTCATGGTTCGAGGACTGATGATTTTCTTTTTAGTTTCTCTTTTTTATTTCCTTTTGAGACATGATGTGTGGGCTAGGCCCAATATCATTTGATTGTAATAGATGGCTATGTTGAGACATGAATTAGACTTCGCTTTTCTATAAAATTGTTTTGGACTGGTAATGATGGTTTTTACTTTTTATTGTTCTATTTGTTATGTTATGATATGCTAAGTGGCTTGTATGGAGTCCTTCGGGGTTCTATATGACATTTTACATCTAGGGTATACCCCTGGGTCGTGACAAGATATAAGCTTATCTAGATATTTTTGAGTAGTTTTATATATTATTCACTCAAAAAGATTCATATTTGCAACATGTCCAATTTTAATTCTCGACATAACCTACAATCTTAATGGTACAGATCATGACACTTAAGGAACTCAAGCCTAATAAAACATTTAGGAATCCTTTAGCTTGTTCCTCTACGTCTTCCTTTAAGGTCTCCGGTACATCCATAAATTTTTCTAGTTCCTCTCCTTTAATTTTTCTTTTACCTAAACTCATTCTATAGAATGTAAGGTTCTATGTTTGTATTGATGTCCAAGGAAACACCTTACCTTACACCTGCAACAGATGCCTTGTTCCCAAAATGACTCGAGGTTAATAAGTAGATTGCTTCATTTTAATGGAGCTCTAAATTGTAGTATTTGGTTAGGGTACGTTATTCTCAAAGGTTGTTGGGTGAGAGGGATATAGTAAGTGTCTATTAAGAGTAGATTGTGGATTTCCTAGATATGTAATGGCTAAAGGTCTTGGTAGTATTTTGAGGAGATGGTGGGAAAAAATGAATAAGGGCTCTAAAAGTCATGATCCAAATTAAGGGATCATGCAGGCAACTATTCTAATATAATTAGATAAGCGAATTTATACCAACTTTACACATTTAATAGAAAAGAATACTCTAAATAAAAATATTTGCATTGATAAGGTTAAACGAAATAAGAAAATTCCTTTTTGACTTAACAAAATATTCGACAACTCCAAGGACCTAGTCTAGATAGGTACAAGAGCTTATAGTAGAGTACATACATAGTATAAAATAAATACACAAGAGAGATACAACTTTCACTTGAGAATAAAGAGGGTAGAAGTTGATGCTGAATAACCGCTATTCATGATTCAAACCCTAAAACAAACTTACATCAACCAAAGATGTAGCAAGAGTAGTGTTAGTACACAACACATACTATGTAGGAATCATAGGTCAACCTTGATAAATATCAAATAAATATTTAAAATAATAAATAGAAACAACAAGTATAAACATATATATCACCTTTTTAGGTGAAATATTGACCCATCAGTCCAATTTTATTAACAAAATAGCAATAATGTTCTGATGTCCCAAAGGACCAGCCCAAGATCCAAATGAAAACAACAAAAAATATCCAAGGTTTAAATAAGAAATAAACATCTTATCCTTGTCGGCTATTCCTCTTCTACTTTGAGATGTAGGGGTTTTCCCTACTTCCTCAGTTGTTTCTCCATGTTATCTTCATATTGAGCTTCACTATCTTTGCTCCAAGAGTCAATTGGAGTTGGTCTTCTCTGATTTTTTGATGAGTTTTTTTGTCTCTTTTCCGATCATTGGTGTTCCAAGCTTGTAAGTTTCGTATTCCCTTATCATTATCTATCTCAAACTGTTCTTTCCTTCTCTAACTTGAATTCCTTGTGTTTAGGTAAATGGACTTAGGATGTGCTCTTTTAGTTGATGCTGCTTTTATAATTTTATAGAAATCAGGTCCATTTTGTACATTTCACCCTTTTCATACTTCTGAAATCCTTGCATGCTCTTTATGGTGTTGTATCCTTCTACTCCTAACTTGGATGTAGGGAGTTGATGTGAGGCCAAAAATATATATTTTAATCATTATTTGTCTCACATTTATTATTTATATTTGTCCTTTTTGAGCATGAATTTTACGAATTGTGTCGAATAGTGTATTTAATTTGTAGGAGTAAATTGGTGTAAAATTGAAGAAGTTTGGAGCTAAAACGAATCAAAGATGAAAGGTTGAAGAAGAAATTAAGGAGACAGCTTAATTGATTGAAAGGAATATAATAATATATAAACATCTGAAAGGCAGTTGAAAGAAGGAATTAGAATTGAGCTTACCTGCATCAGCTGCCACGTGCCTGACGTTGAAGGCCCCTCAAATAATTTGAGGCGGTTTCATGCGGCCAGTTTCACGCGGAAAACAAAAGAGAACCAAATTCCGTTTGGTTTTTAATTCCTAATTTGAATTGAACTCGGTTATTTTATTTAGAATTTTCTATATTGATAAATAGTCCATAGAAATAATTATTTTTGGGGGGAGGAGATCAATCATCAAGCATCAAGTATAAAGTTGTCAATACTTTTTAGAGTTCTTCTCTTCTTTTTATTTTCTTAGAGATTAGTAGCTAAAAGACCTTGTTCTGGGCTGTGGCTATGGGTAATTGTTGAACATCGATTGTTTTGAATCAATGTCGGTTATCACTTTAAATTAGTTTTGTATTCTTGTTTTAGTATTTCATGTTTGATCACCATAGAGATAAATTTCGTGTCTACTCTTAAACTCGAGAGACGCTAAGGTAGATAGACCAAGGGATACATAAAGCTTGATCTTCCATTAAATTGAGTTGATTTGTGTTTAGGAGTGACGCCCAGACGAACACCTAGCTTGGTTACAAAACAGGATAAAATATAAATGTTCGCAAATTAGGACTACCTAACCCCTCTCAACGGTGTAGTTAGACAACTAATTAGAGTAGGCGATTAGATGTCGGAAGACCATGATCATAAAATCAACCCTGTAAAGAAGGGGCGGAGCTACAGCCGGCGAAGGGTGGTCAACACCGGAAAATTAGATTGTGTATATATATATATATATATATATATATATATATATATATATATAAATTGTTCTTTATTATGTGGATATATAAATATATGAACACTCTTAAATACAACAAAGGTCCTTGGTCCAATGGTAAGCGTGCTCAGTTAAGAGCCTAAGGTCCATGGTTCTATTTCTGCCGATTGCATTTCAACAAAATATTTTTAATAAAAGGAAAGAAACAGAAATTCCTATCAAGAAAAAGTTTCAACAATTCTCTTGAACTATAAAAAGTTCAATTATGAAAAAATTCCCAACAATTCACTTTTTTTAAAAATAAAAAATTGCTCCCACTTCACTAAAAAAAAATTCACTCTTTTAAAGTTTGAACACCCTTAAAGAATTTTTTGGCTCCGCCACTATTGTAAATTAGTAATTTTGATAACCATAGTTAATCCATGCATGAGATGTGATACACGAAAACCCTATGCATGCAGCAGCCCTGGAATTTTTCAACTATTGTAAGTAATCTTATTATTTAATTCCTGCATTCTTTTCTTTCCAAATAAAAATCAAATTCTTTGGTACTCTTAAATAAATAATTAGACTAGTATAATTTAGTAAATAGTTAATTGACAAGTCCTTTGGGTTCGATGATCCGGTTCTTTTAAGAGCCACTATATTACTTACACGACCACGTACACTTGCGTGTGTGATTGGGGGCAACAAACTTTTGGCGCCGTTGCCGGGGACTTAGAAATTAATTATTCTTCTAGGTTAGACTTTTTCTTTTTATTTATTTATTTTGATACATATGTTTCTACTAATTAATACTCTTTTTTGGATGAACGGGAATGAGGATTATTTATGTATGGTAAGACCTTGTCCTTATTGTAAAGGAGCTCACCTTTGGCAACAATGTCATTATATTCTCGAGGAAGAATTGTGTGCACCATCTCTATCCTGTAATTTGTCGTGGTTTGTAGGTCGGTTGTACCGTGTGTTGCTACCCTACTCCAAAACCCTCTCATGATGATGCTTATAATCTTTGTTCCTTTGATAGTATAGAATTTTGCAGGAAATTAATAGAGAAATATGACGAGCATCATAAGAGAGTAATATATGTGATGTCACGCCTTACAATAGAAAAATGAAGCACATTCAAGATGTTGATATATTTTTCTTGCATACTCAGAACTTAAGCAATGAATTGAATGCAAAAGGTACTGCTTTTGATGCTCAACAATCCAACTATGAGTTTTGTGATACTGAAAAGGCACTTAGAAGTCAAATTGAGGATCTAAACGGGAGGAGATACAATGCAATCACAATTTTCTTGAAGATGCCACATTTGAGAAAGAGTACAAAAGTGAGAATGTTGTAAATAATGTTGCTTGAAACAAAACAGCGCCTAGGAAATAGAACTACCGACCTAGGGTTTCTGGTGGATCCTACATAGGTAGCAGATACGCAACTATTGGCTGTTACGGCCACTGGACGACCTCCTTTCGAGGCTATTCAGCCCGCCCCACCACCCAAACCGCCATATACGCTACCCTTTTCAATTCCACTACTATAAATCCTAAGCAATCTTCTATAATTAACTCAAAAATAATCGTAAAATCAATCGTAATAATTCATGGAGAACCTGCTATCACATTTTCAATGGAGGAAAGGCAAGACTCTATGATCGAAGATGGATTACATGAAGCAGTGGTGTTTAAATTATCCCATGGTGCGCCAAATTTGAAGGTATCAAGGTCAATTTTACCGAAACATCTTGGTACCAAGGGCAATTTTTTAATTGGCTTACTTGCTCCAGGACAAATTTTGTTGAGATTTGATCAATATGAAGATTATGTACTAGCTTATCTCGCTCAGTTAATTATCTTTTCTACAATGGAGAGGAGCTCCAATGTAGGGTTTTTCCATGGCCTATTAGATATAACCCTAAGGAGGAAATGACGTTAGTTGTGGTTTAGATTTCATTACCGAACTTATCTCCATATTTGTTTGCAAAGAAGTCTATGTTGTCTATAGCATCAGTAGTTGGGAAACCAATAGCTATAGATAAAGCTACTCAAATCAAGTCAAGCCCTAGCATGGCTAGGGTCAAGGTTATACTTGATCTAATGGAAAATCTTCCAAATCGTATAAGGTTGTAGTTTGTGGATGGAAAATTTGGTAATTTCATCGAGGTTTTTTACGAGATTTTATATGATAATCTATCTCTGTATTGAAATTATTGTAAGCACCATGGTCATGATAAATATAGTTGTCATTTGATCTCAAAAAGAAATCAAAATAACCAACAAATTAATGATACCATTGAAGTTGTTTTAAAAGGTACTATCAATAGTGAAAAGTATCAAAGAGATGCGAGAGAAATACTAAATGAAAAAGAAATATTGTAGATGTCGATCAAAGTAAAGATACTTATTTTGATCGACAATTGGTTGCTGCCACTTCTAAGCAAAATTTTGCAGACTCAATGGATGTTGATACAAGTAATATTGGTGTTTAAACAACTACTGAAAACAAAGGTGATTGCAATAACCAACAGGCTGCTACTAATGAGGTACAATCAAAAGAAGATAGGCTAAATTTGATGTCTAATGCAACTAAAAATGCAAGGGGAACACCAAAAGTTGGGGTTGATGCGCCGCGAGTTGCTTCAGGGCAAAAATTAATAGATTAGATAATGGATATATTTGATGTTGAAGATGCTGAAAATTTTGAGAAGCATGTTTTGCAAGTTGAAAATGAGAATCCAACTAAAAACTGGACACTGATTGCACAAAAAAAATCAATTAGTAGTCAAATCATTTCCCCAACTAGTCAAAATAATATAATTCTCTATGTAGTGAAAAGGGTTCGATTGGAAATTTTCATGACAGTGAGAAGAGGCAAGATATTAGTAATGCCTCAAGGGACCTATTATGTTCGAATAACTTTGATGCTTTATTGAAGACAACTGGAAAGCAAGCAAGGTTAACAGAGAATGACAACAATTTTATCTAAGAAAAACAGGTCTCACCACCTTCTTTGAATAGCAAATTAACTCCAGAAGCTCTGGTATTTGTGCCTAAATGTGTGCTTGCAAAGAAGAATGGGTCAAGGGCCTTAGTGTCAAATACAATTGATTTGGGTGAGGATTCTCTTGATGAAGATGAGGAAGACAATATGCTAGACGTATTCTTTGATAGAGTGGCTAGGGAAGGGGATATATCACCTAGGCAACAAAGAAGTGGAAGCAATAAAAGCAAAAAAAAAAAAAAAGACACATGGAAGGCAGCATAGTTGGGATGGTAAAATGACTAAGGAGTTTTTTCCAAGGCACCTACTTATGCAACAGGCAAAGCAAAACCATTTGACAATATCAATAGGTTGAACTAGATCCAATAAATCCATAAAAAAGGTATGAATTATCAAGTGTTGTTGGATAGGTTTGAAGAAAAAGACGAGAAAAATACTTCAAGTTACTTTTTATGGGCAATCAATCTTTTTTAATTCATGCTTTTGTAATAGAAAGTTTGAGGCTGACAACTCAACTTTCTTCTTAATTGACATATTTTTACATTATTTAAGCATCCTCATTTGTAATATCATCATGGAGTGTATTACAAACTCTGTGATGATTAGAATAGACTTAGTTCTCTCTAGCTCTTATTTTCTTCATGATTGTTAGGTAGCAGAAGTTAGGTACTTCAGTAGGATTAGTAAGGTAAGGCCTAGCCCCCCTTGCTTGTTCTTGTCCCTATTGATTCTATGTTTAATAAAAGGCCACTAGACATTGTCTAGTGGTAAATTTGCTTTAATAAATGTTGCTTTGAAGTTGATGCAATTTGAATCTCATTCAAAACACTTTTCTATATCATCTGAACTAATGGATGAGTGTACAGATGAGGAAAGAGGCCCCTAAATCCTAAAGTTTTTTAGTCCATGTAGACAAAATGACATTCCTCACATAAGGGCTAAGAAGTGCAAGATGCGACATATATTACTTGGTTCCTTTATCTTTATACCACGGACCCTAGAGAGGAGCAAAATATTTGATGCAAAGTTAGGGGTACAATTCATAAGCTCAAAGTGGAAAGAAAAGTAGTGAACTTACTTGTGCCGTGCCGCGACGTTAAATTAGGTGCTTATTGGGAGGCAACCCAATTAGTAGTGTAATTTCTTATTTTATTTTATTAGTGTCACTTTTTTTCCTTTTGGTCTTGTTTTTGCAGATTAGGGGAAGTCTAAGTACCCAAAAGTTTGAAGCGAAGGAGCACGTTTGAGCTTAAGTGTGGGGTGTGTACGACCCTTGATGAAAATTAAGAGAACATGCTACTAGTTAAGCCTAAAGGCCTCAGGGAGTTTTTCTAACCCTTGTTTTAAATTTAATTTGATGCTTTGGGAACATATCATTTTTTAAAGTGTGGGGTGGAAGAATGAATTCCTAGTTTTTACTATTTTATTGAGTCATTTGTTTTTTAGGATGGGTTCCTTGGCTTTTGTTTTCGGTTCTTTTCCTGAGGATAGTCCCTTTGAACCGAGTGTCTTTTATTTTTTTAAGAATAAGTTTTCTTTTAATTTTTTTTAGAGAAAAGAAAAGACCCTTTTGAGTGGTGTGATACTTGTTATATAGGCCTAATTTTTTAGTAGTACTTTCTTGTGAATGCTTGATTGATAGGGAAATTGTAAATTCTTTGACGTCTAAGCTCATGATTGTGACTTTGTAAATAACTTACTTTATTTTGTAGTTTGTTATGATCCTGCCTGTCTTAGAAGTGGAATTGATCCATCTGGATTGATACTTGTGTCATGTGTGGTGAGAATTTGTGTATTCCATGTTTTGCATCTTAGTCTAGAACTTGCCCAACATGTTATTGAAGCGAAATAAAAAGTGTTGCTTTGTTTAGGAGATGATAATAGGCTTTCTTTGATTTGTCTTGTAAATTTTAGCTTTTTCAAGATATTATATCACTCGTTTGCCCTTTTGAGTCTGTAGCCTTTTGTTGGTAGCCATATTTTTCCATTAACTATTTTGTTGAATCCCTAGTTTTTGCACCTTGCTTCCTTGAGCATTATAGCATAGACTTATTCTAATTGTGAATTCTGAAGAAAAAGGGATTGTTGAGTGAAAAGGTAATTAATGATAGCTACAAACTGCTTAAAAAGTCCTCTTTGAAAGAATGTGACAGGAAAATAAAAGAGAAGAACAAAAGAATGTGACATGAAAAAAAAATCCTCTGAAAGAAAAGAAAAAAAATGATTGAAGCATTCTTGAGATGATGAGAATTACTTGTGAATTAATTGTTGAAGAGAGAGCTAAAAATAAACAGAAGAAAATAATGGGTGATAAAGTCTTAAAGTACAAGGTGCTTAAGGAAGTGTAAGTCACTATTATATAGTTTTCCTACTCGTCCCCTAGCCTACATAACATTCCGTTAAAGTCTTATTTGATTCTATTCAAGCATGCTTAATTAGTGGAGATGTACATAATGGGCAAGCATATGGTTCTTTGTACATACACGTGAATTTTATTTGTGAGTGTGAGAGTTGTTCTTTATTGCTAAGTCCTTAATTTATATTCAATGAGTGTGTGGACTATTTATTTTTGTGAGGCCACTTGTTTCATGATAGATAGGTGATTTTATTAGCTTTCTTTGATAAGAATAGGTGAACAGGCTTAAAATTTGACGAGTTCAAAGTCCTTGCTTGAGGTTAGAACTTTAGAAGTTTATTGTTTATTTGGATGTCTTGCATTATGATCAGAAATTGTACTTGATGTTTTGAAATTTATATGTGACCTAACTGTTTGTATCAACCGAAGTGATGACATTCCTAGTATGATTTTTTTTAGATGAGCTTTAATGTTTGTTCGAGGACGAACAAAAGTTTAAGTGTGGGGTGTTGATGTGAGGCCAAAAATATATATTTTAATCATTATTTGCCTCACATATTATTTATATTTGTCCTTTTTGAGCATGAATTTTATGGATTGTGCTAAATAGTGTATTTAATTTGTAGGAGTAAATTGGTGTAAAATTGAAAAAATTTGAAGCTAAAACGAATTAAAGATGGAAGATTGAAGAAGAAATCAAGCAGGCAACTCAATAGATTAAATGGAATATAATAATATATAAACATATGAAAGACAGTTGAAAGAAGGAATTAGAATTGAGCTTACCTGCATCAGCTGCCACGTGGCTGATATTGAAGCCCCCTCAAATAATTTGAGGTGGTTTCATGCGGCCAGTTTCACCCAAAACAAAAAGGAAAATCAAATTCCGTTTGGTTTTGAATTCCTAATTTGATTTGGACTCAATTATTTTATTTAGGATTTTCTATATCTATAAATAGTCCATAGAAATAATTATTTTGGAGGGAGGAGATCAACATGGGGCTTCAAGTATAAAGTTGTCAATACTTTTTAGGGTTCTTTTCTTCTTTTTATTTTATTAGACATTAGTAGCTAAAACCCCTTGTTCTGGGGATGTGGTTATGGGTAATTGTTGAACATCGATGGTTTTGAATTAATGTTGGTTATCACTTTAAATTACTTTTATATTCTTGTTTTAGTATTTCATGCTTGATCACCATAGAGATAAATCTCTTGTCTACTCTTAAACTTGGGAGACGCTAAGGTAGATAGACCAAATGATACAGAAAGCTTGATCTTCTATTAAATTGAGTTGATTTATGTTTAGGAGTGACGCCCAGACGAACACCTAGCTTGGTTACAAAACAAGATGAAATATAAATGTTCACCAATTAAGACTATCTATGTTACATCTCGCAATTTGAAATAATTAGGAAAAAGCTAATAATTGGAAATAGTCATTTTTGGAAAGAATGAAAATCTGGAAATTTTGTTAAGTTAGAATAAGTTGAGTTTTGGCCAACTTCAAACGGCTATAACCTCTAGCTCAGGATGAGTTATAGGTACTTCCAGATATGGTAGGAAATCTCTTGGAATGATCTTTCCAACTCCCCTAAGTTTGAGTAATTCTGAGTTCGTATGAGTGAGTTATGCCCTTTGGAAGTTGGGCTGTTGGAATAAGGAAAGTCCAATCTGGATTTTGAAAGGGTAGTTTGGTCTTTTCCTAGACCAATTATTTTATTTCGTTTTTGGTAATTAACTTAGGGTCTAATCAGATTTAGATCAGTTTACGCTTTTACCAAAATACGCTAGGGCTTGGAGAAAAGAGAAAAGAAGAGGAGAAAGGAGAAGAGAAGCAAGATTCGTCAAGATCATCAAGTTTAGCTTGTGGATTTCATCGGGGGTGATTCCTACAATGTATGTGAGATCACATAGCGTTGGGTTAGTTCACCCATGCACCAATCATGATTCAATCCCGCAAAATTATGTTTGATTTGAAAGTAAATCCTTTGAGTTCTTGATGAAATTCGTTTGAATTCCTATGGGTTGTGTTGTTGAAGTTTCTTAATGATTTGATTCATGTTTCTGGGTGAAATTTCGAGTTGAATCTATTGTATATTGAGGGTATTAGTGATTCTAAGTGTTTGGGGAAAGAACTAAGTGAAATTAGAGGGTTTAGAGATGAAAAATGAAGGAGAAAAGTCGGAGTTTTCTGGGCAAGGGCTTGGGGCATCGCGCCTCTAAGTGCGCCCCACTTCAAAGTCTAAAGTTTGGGCTCTGGGGTGATGCACCAACTAGAGCGCCACAACATAAACTCTGAAGTTTGTGCTCTGGCGCCCCGCGCCTTAGTTTTTCCCATTTCTTCCCCAATCTTTCGTACTAGTTCCTTAGCAATGTACCTATGTTTTCTAGTTGATTCCAACACTTTAAGGTACATCTAAACATCATGAAATCATCCATAAATATGAGATCATGAACCTTGAATCCATAATCCAATTCAAGGAAAGTTAAAATTAATGTCAAGAGAAGTAAGAGTCAAGTCAAGATAATTTCTAAGAGTTTTCCAAATGTTTTAACTTTGTTTTAAGACTTAAAGTTCAAGTTGAGTAAAGATTAAAGAGTAAAGTTTGAAGTTCATTTCTTCAAAAGTATATGAGGACTATGTATTCCCAAAGGGTTTAAAATGTTTTCACATTTAAACAAGAAAGGAAACATCGATTTCCAAAGAGCCTTCGGGCTAGTTTTCAGAAAAGAGTAATCGCTTTCTAAATGAAGCAAGAGAGGAAACTTTGATTTCCAAGATACCCTTTGAGCTAAGTTTTTGAGCACTAATCTCAAATCACAGAAAGAAGTATGTTTATAAACATAAGAGCTAATATTATATTTTTGGGAGTAGTATTGAGCACCGATATATGGGAGAGTTCAGACAACTCACAGCCCCCATAAACCATGTAGCCATCATGGGTAGAAAAGGGTCATACTTTTTAGATGATTCCTTTAGTGCTTTTTAGCATAGACTAGTGGATCCACTTAGTAGTTCAGGTTCTATACCCTCGGCAAGGTATAGGACGGCCCTGACAGCGTGAGGCAAAATGTTGTATGATCACAATAGCTCTTACGTGATGGTTGTCGGTTAGAGAGACTCCCACAGAAGTAATTGTATTCTTATATACACAATTTATTGTATTTTTACATACATTTTAGAATTATATGTATCTTTGCATACATACAGAGTTGACATCATGTTTTAAACAACTTTTCTTTATATTACACTTGTTTTAAACTGCTTTATATTGAAATGAGTTCAGTTATGTTGAGCCAGGTAAGTTCTTTAGATTCCTTTCAAGCCTATGTTGTGTTTAGCTTTTCAACTCGCATACTCGTACATTCAATGTACTGATGCCAGTTAGCATGTATCTTATTATGATGTAGACACAGGTAACTAGGATTGGCATCCAATTCATCGTTGATCCTGGGAGCACTCCAGATTCAGTTGGTGAGGCTCCTTGCATTTCGGAGAACTCTTTTTTATTGCTTTCGGTTCTTTTCAGTATTTCATTTGTTAGGATGATTGGGGGTCCTGTCTCGACATCCATCTCAGTTGTTTAGAGGCTTCATAGACAGTCAGATACTAGTTCTTTAGTCTTTTCATTGTCATTATCTTATGTTAAGACTTGAGTTTTCCTTAATAGCCAAGTTGAATGTCTCATTATAACATTCTAGTTTATTTCATATAATTGTCATTGTTGAATTAAGTCTTCTGCTGAGTTAAGTAAGCTAGGCCAAGGGTTTGCTTGGGGCCAACAATAGTTCTCGAGTGCCAGTCCCGCCCAGGGTGTAGGCTCGGGGTGTGACAGTTTATTCCCGCTCAACGATGTAGTTAGACACCTAATTCGAGTAGGCGATTAGAGGTCGGGATACCATGATCATAAAATCAACCCTGTAAATCAGTAATTTGATAACCGTAGTTAATTAATGCATGAGATGTGATACATGAAACCCTATGCATGCCGCAGCCCTGGAATTTTCCAACAATTGTAAATAATCTTATTATTTAAATCCTGCATTCTTTTCTTTTCAAATAAAAGTCAAATTATTTTGGTACTCTTAAATAAATAATTAGACTAGTATAATTTAGTAAATAGTTAATTTACAAGTCCTTTGGGTTCGATAATCTGGTTCTTTTAAGAGCCACTTTATTAACTACGCAACCACGTATACTTGCGTGTGCAATTGGGAGCAATAGGAATCTTTGTTTTTCTAAATTAATTATTCTCTTTTGCATTGATGGTATCGACTGAAAATCTTGAAAGTTTGTTGTATTCTCTTGCTCGAAAGCTAGATTTGTAAAGAAATCTGCTAGCTTATTTCCTTTTTTGAACATAAGTGTAATCCCAATTTGTAATTGCTGCATCATTTCTCTGATTCTCTCTACTTCTTGTGTGATTTTCTATGGTGGTTTCCAAACATTATGAGTATGTTACTTAGAATCATTGAGTTTGTCTCTATGTTAGCATTAAGAATTCCTTGGCTAAGACAGTATATCATGGCTTTATGAATTGTGTAGTCTCTTCCATTAGAGTTGAAGCTTCTCCTATCTATCTTGCCTTCGCATAAATTAGATCTCCAATGCCATTCCTTAAATAAAAACCATAGGAACTTAGTCATGGATTTCCTTGATTTGCTTCATCTATGTTGATTTTGATTGTACATATGACTGTTTCTTCCACTTAACTAAACAATGAATATAGTTTATGCTTGTAATTGCTCAAGAACTGTATCAGTGTCAGCTAGTCCATTGGTGATAAAGTTAACTGGGGATAGTAGACTCTAATCATCTGATTAATTATCAATGGGACCTGCTAAATGATCCTCTCATAAATAGTATTTTCGTCATGTTTTCTTGAATTTCTTCTCATTCAAGCTTTCCATGTATTAATTGTTGGTAAGGCTCAATATATGTGTTAAAGCTTTGGAGATTGCGAAGACGTCCATTACTTTAAGATTACTTGTTGTAGTTGCGCAACATATCAATGTGTACACCTACACAAGAAGCAAACTAACTCTATATCCTTGCAACTATTGGAGATGTTAGAAATAAGTGTATCGTACTACCATCAAAACTTCTACTAGGGTTATGCCTTATTTTCTTGTGTATGGTAATGAAGTTCTTATACCTGCTAAAGTGGAAATACTGTCTTTGAGCATTATTCAAGAAGTTGAGTTAAGCGATGCTTGCAGAACCGATTTGAGAGCTTAATATTAATTGACAGAAGAATAATTAATGCAATCTGTCACGGTCAACTCTATCAAAATAGAATGGCTAGAACTTTCAACAAGAAGGTTAGACCAAGACATTTCTCACTTGGGCAATTATTTTTGAAGCGAATCTTTCCTATTTAACACAAGGCAAAGGGTAAATTCTCATCGATTTGTCAAGGTCCATACATGGTTTTTTTTGGGTTTTTACAGAAGGAACACTCATACTAGTAGAAATGGATGGTGAAATCTTGCCCAACCTATCAACTTAGATGTTGTAAAGAGATACTACATCTATATTTGATTCCTGCTCTTTACTTTGTAATTTAGAACTACGTCAGACCTGATTCCCGTTTAAGAGGAGATATGTAAGCTCTCCTATGGAGTACGGTCTCATCCTAATAAAATTCATATTTTTTCTTGACTATACAATTGAGGCAGAATTTTCGAGAGGATCTCAAAATTTTCATCAAAAGAGCATCTTCTTGCAAATCATAAGACTGAGGTAGAATTTTTGAGAAGATCTCAAAAATTCCATCAAAAGAGCATTCTCTTGAAAGCCGTAAGACTTGGGCATAATTTTTGTAAGGATCTAAAAAACTCATAGAAAGCGATTTACAATCTATAAAAATGATCAGAATATCAGAAGTTCCATACTGGCAGAAATTTTTGAATGTGTTTTCCAAAATATCTATGATGCACACCAAAATCGAAAGGACCTCTTCCAATTGGATATTGTACAGTCTGAAAATGTGTCATGCTCAAAGATTCAACAATATTTTAGACAATCTATCATTTTTGTGTTTTCCAAAACTTTTCTTTCAAATTCTTATTTTTATACTATTTATATATTGCCCAAAGACAATGTCTGAAAAAGGCCTAGATGTCAAGGAAAAATGAAGTGTGCTGGTCAAAACAGAGATACAGATCAACCTCCCTTTTTTATATACTAACAATTTTTCTTTGAATGCGGCAAAAGACATGGACAAATGCAAGAAGCAATTCCAACATCGTCCGAATAATCACCATGAAATAATGCTTTGTCCTTCCAATAAGACGAAGGTCTAAGCTACTCTATACTCTCAACTGTTATTTTGAGCCTAACAACTGCCAAGAAATGACACTCTCTCCTTTCAATAAGATGAAGATCTAAGATACTTTACACTCTGAACTATTATATTGAGCCCGACAATCAACATGAAAGAGACGCTTTGTTCTTCCGATAAAATGATAGTCTAAGCCACCTTATATTCTCAACTATAACATCATTTTTGAGAAATGCATTGTGCCCGAGAATATCATTGTGCTCGAGAATTTGCATTTCCTGAGAATTGCATTATGCTCGAGAAATTGTATTAAGCTTGATAATTGCATTGAGCCTGAGAATTGCATTGTGTCCAAAGAATTGCATTGTGCCCAAAAATTTGCAGTGTGCCCCATAATTGCATTGAGCCTGAGAATTGCATTGTGCCTGAGAAATTGCATTGTGTCTAGAAATTTTCATTGTGTCCAAGAATTACATTGAGCATGAGAATTGCATTGAGTACGAGAAATTGCATTGTGCCCGAGAAATTGCATTGTGCCTCAGAATTGCGTTGTGCCTTAGAATTGCATTATGCCTGAGAAATTGCATTGTGCCTGAGAATTTGCATGTGCCTGAGAAATAGCATTATGCCTGAAAATTGCATTGTACTCCAGAATTGCATCGTGCCAAAGAATAACTTTGTTTTATAAAATTACATTGCGCTCGAAAACTACATGAAGCTTGAGAATTATACTGTGCCCAAGAGCAATATAAATGCCTAAGAATAATATTGAGTCCGATATTCACATTAATGTTGAGTTAAGGTTTAATCTGTTGAAAAAATGGTTCTAATATCTCAAAGAGAAGTATTCATAATATTGTCTAGGTACTTTCTTTCATATCATGTTTATGAGTATTAAATATATATTTATTGTGATTGAATGCCTAGCCTTGATTAGCCATAATTCCATTATATTTTCCACCATTGAAAGCCACATTTTGGCAGTTGACTTTCAGGTTTAAACATTCCCATTATTATCCTTTATGACCCATTAATCCTCTTATCATTGTCTTGAATTTCCTGCAAACATTTGGGAGAATGATCTTATCTCATTTCCTATAAATGATTTGTTTCTTGGTTCATGTAAAAGAAGAAGTTGAATAGAGATACTCCTTTCTCCTTTGTCCATGTTTCATGTGCTCGATTTTCTTTCTATTATGTATCTTTGTTAGTTTCTGGCTCCTAATTTTGTACTAGAAGAGTTTGTTGAATCCTGGGGGATACACCTATATCAGGTGAAATATCCTTAAGGACAGTGTCTTTCGACACGCCTCAAGCTATGAGAATTTCATATAAGAGTTATTGGTGAAGTACAAGCTTTGGTGAATTCGGTACAAGTGTTCGTGATTAAGGTATTTTCCGTAAGATTTACAACAATCTTAAAGATATTTTCACAGAGAATAGTGACGATGAAGACAAAACTGATTTGGATATGGAGACAAGTGGATGCTCTATGACTTCTTATAGAGATGACATCATCTTGCTTAAATTAGCACTCAAAATTTCATGCAATTATAAGGAAAGATAATTCATATCTTTCTTATTATTTTATTTCACTTATTTGGTTTGATCTCTTAATTTTCATTTTGATTTACAAGTTGAATACTTTGGCATCTGAATTTTACGGTAGAATACAATGGAGTTGCTTACCAATGAAAGCGTCCTACAGAGAGAAATATACCACAAAAGTTGGTTTGTGGAATATAATTGGATCGTTATATTCGTGTTAATAAGGT
The DNA here is from genome assembly GCA_035578085.1 of Solanum pinnatisectum. Taxonomy (NCBI): domain Eukaryota; kingdom Viridiplantae; phylum Streptophyta; class Magnoliopsida; order Solanales; family Solanaceae; genus Solanum; species Solanum pinnatisectum. Next base: position 28,442,183 of record CM069078.1, on the reverse strand, counting down.
ATGTAACAAAATTAGTTGTTTATATTTTAATAAATTTGTGTGTGGCAAAATTAAGCCAATAATAGCCATCAATAGAGAAGATTCGGAGAAATAATAATCCCGCCAAGTAAATTTATATTTGAGTAAGTGGATGATATAAATTATTGTGGTTATTTGTCAAGTGAATCTTGTGGCCAATTGAGAAATTGGATGTGAGACTTTGGTGTTCTTGGAAATATTTGTGTGAAGTTAAATTACTTTGTGCTCTAGCCCCAAATTAGAAAAGAAGAAATTTATATATATATATATATATATATATATATATATATATATATATATATATTGGTGATTCTAGAACTACTTAAGTTCTTAGAATAAAAATATTCTTGTTAAAATTTCAAATCTATTGACATTAACTGAGGTGGTACATGATACTAATATTTATATGCAAATTGATGCTTGTGAAATTGTGAGAAAAGATTGAATGAAAATTTTACTTGAATTTGATAAGGTATTGACAATATGACATGCTTGGGGTTGATGAATTTGTAGCCTTGATTTTGTTTATGATTAATGTTTTAAGTGATAGATGAAATTGTTAATAGTTATATATACTTGATTGATTGAGATAATTTATGACGTGTTAGACTTGTAGTCTATTTAGTTTAATTTTAGATTAATAAAATGAAATTGATATCTTGTAAATTCATATATTCAAATTCATTATTTTAATATTTTATGTACCTTTGGTATATTAATTATGTTTGAATTCCTTGCGAACGTCAACCTTTTAAAAAAATAAAAAATAAAAAATGTTGAATTCAATTTGTTAAAATCGCTTCTAATGTTTGAGAGTGTAAGAAATATAGTATTGTTACTGGAACGGTCTTGAATGTGATTTTGTATTATAGTTTAGAGTTTACAACAGTTGTAAAAGATTGGAGGTTGCAAATTATATTGCATCATATTTATAAATAATATCTTTGGATATTTTATTGAGAAATTAAGATACAACTTTTGATATATGTTTTAGTGTATATATAGATTTATATGTTACATATTAATTTGAAAATTTTATGAACATTGGAAAAATTATACCTCCATTTTGAAATATTTGAAAGTGTTGGGGTGCTTTGCTAAGATTGTACATATGATCCTAAGAAAAATAGGATTTAAGTTTTTGATTGTATGCTAAAAAATATTGTATATACAGACTTGTGATAGTTAGTTATGATGTGACTTAATACAACGATAGAGTTGGAAATTAAAAATGGTATTGTTGAGTGTTTAACAGTGATAACATCTTTTGTGTTCTTGTTGTTAAATATGATATTGCTTCTTGATGCATAATCTTGAAAAGAGTCTTTGGTAATACATGAGGGGTACGATAAGTACAATACTAAATAAATTGAATATTTTGTTGTACAAAAAGGTTACAATATATGATGAAAAAGGTAAAAGAAGTTGGTACATTTTTGTGAGTGCCAAATATAAAAACAACTAAATAGAGTTAGTTGTTGTGGAGTTGATTGGTCATGAGACTAAGTGGTTAAGAGAACTATTAGTGTGTATTCCAATTGGAATAAAACCAATTTTATTTGACTAAATAAGATACATGTGTTTGATACACAATGTGATGAAAATACTGCATTGAGATGAATTATTTATGTAAATAAATTATGTGTAGTCGAAAATGAATCTGATCAATTCACTGACTAAATGAAACATCGAGGGGAGTAAGACTTTTTGTCATTTGAGAAGATCAACAATAATGGTAACCCAACCTATGTGATTGGATATCCCATGAATTAGGTTCATATGGGTAGTAACAAGTCATTAGTTGATCAAGTAAGCACTATAAAATTATGTCCCTCCTATGATGTGTGAATATAGTGCAACAATTTGCAAGGCAAAGTGAAGCTGAGTTAGAACTCTTAATCCAATTCATATCCTCTATAGGTGGTGTATTGCTCTGCAGAATATACTTGATGATTGGACATATATGAGTGTGAAGTGTTGCCGCTTCTATGAAATTGTGACAAATTTTTAGAGCACTCATGAATATCAAGACCCGCGCATGGTCTCTTAGCGCAAACCCGCGATAACAAAAAAGATTGTGCAGGTATAATGTGATGTAATAAGACGCTGGACTTACAAAAGAATTATTGTTTCATAGAAGTTCTAAACTTCACCAATTATTCTGTAAGTTTAATCTTGTTTTATCTAGGTCTGGTTCATAGTTTACGGACACCGGATTCAATGCATTGCACTCATATGTGGAAATTCAGCAAAACTTCTTATTTCTTTCAATTCTTAATATTCTTTTTGAGATATGTAGGGGATTGTTGAAAAAATGGTTCTAACATCTCAAAGAGAAGTATTCATAATATTGTCTAGGTACATTCTTTCATATCATGTTTATGAGTATTAAATATATATCTATTGTGATTGAATGCCTAGCCTTGATTAGCCATAATTCCATTATATTTCCACCATTGAAAGCCAATTTTGGCAGTTGACTTTCAGGTTTAAACATTTCCATTATTATCCTTTATGACCCATTAATCTTGTTATCATTGTCTTGAATTTCCTACAAACATTTGGGAGAATGATCTTATCCCATTTCCTATAAATTATTTGTTTCTTGGTTCACGTAAAAGAAGAAGTTGAAGAGAGATCCTTCTTTCTCCTTTGTCCATGTTTCATGTGCTGGATTTTCTTTCTATTGTATATCTTTGTTAGTTTTTGGCATCTAGTTTTGTACTAGAAGAGCTTGTTGAATCCTGGGGGATACACCTATATTGGGTGAAATATCCTTAAGGACAGTGTCTTTCGACACGCCTCAAGCTATGAGAATTTCCTATAAGAGTTATTGGTGAAGTACAAGATTTGGTGAATTCGGTACAAGTATTCATGATGAAGGTATTTTCCGTAAGATTTACAACATAATCAAGTTACGAAAACCATATTGAGCCCCAAAAAATACATCTACAGAAATATCTATCGACTCAAGCTGTAAACATCACAATATGGCCGAATTGCATAAAAAAATAGATACACATTCTTTTATCATTATTTTAATGTTCCAAAGGTTCCATTGTCTAAATTCTTTAATTCATGGTTTGCGGACATCATTTCATGACCTGATGATTAAGTTTATTAAATTTATGATTATCATGTTTCAAAGGTGTCATAGTATAAAAACATCATTTCCATGCCCCGCGGACATCATCTCATGATCGACCTAAGGATTTAATTTCTATATATCATGTTTCGAAGGTGTCATAGACTAAATGCATCAATTTCATGGCCTACAACAATTATTCTATGACCTAAGGATTAAATTTTCGTGTATCATGGCCCTAAGACGTCATCCTTATTGTCTTAAGACAAATTTTCATGATCTCAATGGAAAATTGCATCATGTTTATAAACTATTTTACCATTTAATCACTATATATGTCCTAATCATTTTATTTAGTCATATCACAATCTCCAGGTTCGCAGAGATAGACAGATTGCAGACGAGATCAACTTTTCTTTCAGATATGACTTCCATACTTATAATCTATTGCAATAAAGGTCATCTCATCTTTCGCACTACTCATATGATCTTTTCCTCTCATAAAAGTCATTCATATATTCCTTACACTATTCATACCTCCTTGAGATCTAATCTTATCAACTCAAGCTACTATTGCTTCTATTCGAATCTTGTACCATTATCGCATTTTTTAGAATCTTAGTCCGTCCCTAAATCTAGAATAACACACAACCTCATTCTCGTAATACCAGAGATATGTAGACGATTTAAGGCCAAAGTATCAGCCACACCTTTTTTTTCACAATTAATCATTGTTTCATTTGATCCCACTAACATCTTTCCCTTGGTCGGACAAAACTGCCTACATAGTCAATGTCTTTGCCCACCAATTCATCATTCATTATCGAACAAAGAGGGACATTTGTTGACACCCAATTTTGACCAACCTATAATCCTTTCCGAATTGTTTTTTGATTAAATATGTATTTTAAAACTATTTCTTTATCATGTGTTCAAAATTATGTTTAATGTTTATCTAATTAATCAAATACTTTAGTTTTCATAATTTACAAAAATGTTTACTATTTTATCATTCTTGCTGTTGTTGTTGTTGTTGTTGTTATTATTATTATTATTATTATTATTATTATTATTATTATTATTATTATTATTATTATTATTATTATTATTATTATTATTATTATTATTATTATTATTATTATTATTATTATTATTATTATTATTATTATTATTATTATTATTATTATTATTATTATTATTATTATTATTATTATTATTATTATTATTATTATTATTATTATTATTATTATTATTATTATTATTATTATTATTATTATTATTATTATTATTATTATTATTATTATTATTATTATTATTATTATTATTATTATTATTATTATTATTATTATTATTATTATTATTATTATTATTATTATTATTATTATTATTATTATTATTATTATTATTATTATTATTATTATTATTATTATTATTATTATTATTATTATTATTATTATTATTATTATTATTATTATTATTATTATTATTATTATTATTATTATTATTATTATTATTATTATTATTATTATTATTATTATTATTATTATTATTATTATTATTATTATTATTATTATTATTATTATTATTATTATTATTATTATTATTATTATTATTATTATTATTATTATTATTATTATTATTATTATTATTATTATTATTATTATTATTATTATTATTATTATTATTATTATTATTATTATTATTATTATTATTATTATTATTATTATTATTATTATTATTATTATTATTATTATTATTATTATTATTATTTAATTTCATCTAATAAGAAAGAGAGCATGGAGATATAGAATATCTCTATATAAATTAGATAAATCTATAAAAGAATTAGAACAGGCTTACATGAAAGTACATAGTAAGCATTCTATAACAATGATATTAGCCATCCATGAGATAAGAATGATTAGAATCCAAGAAAGGAGAACTGCTGCGGTAGTGATACGAACTGTTCTGAAAAATAAAAGAGAGAAAGGTATATACGTCACAACTCTATATTTCATAATTATTATTTTAATCATACATTATACGTTATTTTGCATATATTAACTTAAAAAGAACATACTTAGTACCTATAGGGAATAAAATTAATTATGTTTAGGAACATTGTTTTGTTCAAAACATGAAGCATATTCAAGCTGAATTGCATCTAATAAGAAAGAGAGCATGGAGATATAGAATATCTCTATATAAATTAGATAAATCTATAAAAGAATTAGAACAGGCTTACATGAAAGTACATAGTAAGCATTCTATAACAATGATATTAGCCATCCATGAGATAAGAATGATTAGAATCCAAGAAAAATTGGAATACAAGGCTTATATAAACGAATTGAAAAAAAGCTGTCTTTATACTACTTAAATTAAATTCCGCACACCATGCAAGTTTTGCATCATAGCCCCCTTATTGGTATCAGAGCCCTGGAGAAATAAAATAAAATTAAAATGAGAAGACCTCATAAAAATACTCAAGCATACAAACAAATCAAGCATGATTTAAAAAATAAATATGTTGAATATAAAAAATTTAATAAACAAATAAATAAAACGCTGGAAGATCTACATAAACTAGATCATTTAATCACACAAATATCATTATTAGAATATAAATTCATAATCCAGTTAAAACAACGAATAAAGTAACATAAATGACAACTATACCGCCATTGTGTTTCATAGAAGAAAATTTTTTAGTAATAATGCTAAAAATAATGGAAAAATTAAATAGAGACATAAAAGAAAAAATAATAGGCCAAATAGTAACATCTATACAAAATGATGAATTCAAGGAAGAATTTCCTATAGATTATATATTATTCGGATATGAAGAAATTTTGACTTTATCTGAATATTATTCTGAATGAGTCTCAAAGAGGCAATAGATTTATTACATGACTTAGTAGAAAGTCATAAACAATTAGCCATAAGGTTAAAATTATTAGAAATTGAAATAAAATCAATTAAAGAAAATCTTCCAGGAAAATTAATAAATACAATCAAAAGAACAGATAAGTTTGACAAAAATATAAGTCAAAAATATATTAAAGATTTGTTATCAGAAAAATTTTCAAGGAATTATCAAAAAGGTAGTTTTGATGAAAAACTAATAGAAGAATTTTGGGGAAAACAAAAAATTGAATCTAGTAAAGATACACTAGAAAATGATATACCAGAGCAGAGTGAAGAAAATCTAGGACAAAATTCAGAATGAATGAAATAGATGAATTAGTATATGCTATGGAAGATCTGGAAATTTCAGATTTAAATTTAAATGTCTTTATGAATAAAGGAGAAACAGGAGGACCCCAAGGAAATTTTAGAGGAGAAAGTTCAACTGTAAAACAGGAACAACAAGAAAATAATGAACATAACTATGTTCAAAAAGAAAAACGAAACAAAGACTTTGTTAGTCAATATCATAACGGTAGGTCTAAATATATGCCTAACAGAATGTCTACAAATGAAGCAGGAGTTAATAAATTTCTAAATCTCGATTGTAAAAGAGAACCAGAAAAAGAATTAGATTTATGGGCACAAAATACATTTCTCTATTTTCTATTAGGAAAAGAAATGGAATATACAGATGAAGAAAAATATATTATCATGCTAAATACATTTGCTGGAAAAATAAATCATTGGTACTCAGGATTATCTGATGAAGCTAGAGCAATTATAAAAAATAGAACCTTAGAAGGTTTTAAAAATTCCTTGCAAGAAGGAATAGAAAATCTAGTCCAATATATTGGAAATGAATTCTTAGGAGGAGAAGGAAATCCTTCATTAAATCGAGAAAAAATAAGAATAGTAGCGAAAGAGCAATTAGAAAAATTACAGATATGTAAAATGAGTTATATTCAAGAATATACATGTGAATTCGAAGAATATTATTATAAAATATTTGATAGCAGTAAAGATATGGTAACATACATGGAAAAATATTATCAAAAATTACCAGGCTTTTGGGCCACATATTTTAGAGAAGAATATGACAAGGTAAAAACAAATAAAGATACCCTTGGACAAAGAATAACTTTTCTAAATAATAGACTTGGGCAATTATGCATGGCACATAATGTTCAGAGAAAAGCTAAAAGAATTAATACACAAATCTATTGTTTAGATACAAATGCAGCAACCCAATGGGGATGCAATGAAAGAACTTACAAGAAAAGACGAAAATCAAGAAAAATGTTAATAAAAAGGAAAAATATGACAAAGAAAAATTATATTCCTCGAAAAAAGTATTATAAAAAGAAAAATAACTTTAAACCCACGAAAGAAAAATGTAAATGTTACAACTGTGGGGAAGAAGGGCATAAAAGTTACGAATGTAACAAAAAACATGTAAAAATATCTAAAATTGATAGGGAAGAAATTGATTCAGACTTGGAATCAATAAAATCAATTCAAAGTGACGAATTTTATGAAGAATTATATGAAGAATATTCATCCAGCTCTGAAGAAAGTGATGAATAACGAAATAGAAGAAGTAGAAAATTCTGTTCAAATAATTGAAACAGAAGAAGATCAAAGAGGTTATGCCTTAAAAGCAACCTTTGATAATGAATTATTAAGAAAAATCCAAGGATTACAACTCAGGTTAAAAACTGAAGATAATATATTCAGCCGAATGCAGAGAATGTTTTCAAGAAATAAAATTTCATACCATGAATATCAGGAAGTTGAAAAGGTAATCGAAATTACCCAAACAAAGGGAAAACATAAGTTAAATCTTTTAACGAAAGCAATGATTGAACAAATATTAAGAAAAATTCCTGAAAAGAAAAGAAAGAAAATGAATTATGTACATCTTGGAGGAATCCAAATATTAGTTAAATCCACCTTTAAGGAAGGAATTAACTGTCCTATTGTTATTAATTTATCAGATGAACGATTTATTAATGCAAGAGAAGGAAATCTTGGCATAGTAGAAGGAAATTTAGCTTATACTAAGTTATTATTTACCTACTATCCAAAATATTGTATCTCATTAAAGGATGCAGATTTTAATGATTCATTAAGTTTGCATTTCCAAGTGAAAAGAAATGACCTATTTAAACCAGGTAATCACATAATGAGTATATATTATCAAGCTTTATATACAGTTACTAACTCTAATTATGGAAATGTGTATAAAAATAAGAAAATGATTGAAATTGATCAAGAATGTGCAGGTATTGCAAGAATAGTTGAAGCAGAAATTCAACAAGCAATTATTCCAGATGAATATGAGATTCATTTTGGAAAAACAAAGGAAATAGAACGCTCTAACAGTAACCCTAGGCTTTCTTTAGAATATGGAAGAAATTCCATAAAGAAAAATAATTCTAATCGTTACATTAAGAAAACTTTTGAAATAACTAATATTTCTAGAATTTCAGGAAGAGTTTTCAATGGATTAGAATGGAAAAATAAAGAAATCTTAATACAAACAGGAGCAACAGCTAATCATGTCAAAGGAACTTTAATTGAAGGATTACCAATTTATGAAGGTACCCCTTACATCTACAAAACCTTTGAAGGTAATAATTATAGTGTTAAAATGGTAGATTTACCTTTACAATTGGATAATATAAGAATAACAGTCCCTTGTTATATTACTAATCATGAAAATGATAATGATATACTATTAGGAAATATGTTTTTAAATAGTCTAAATGATTAAATGGGATTGAAATAAGTTATAAAAATGATACTTGCTTTATTCCAAAAAGATAAGGATGCCAAAAGAAATCTCTTTTAGAGTATCAGTCTTTATAGAAATCACTCTGTATGATACAAAATTAACAACTTGTTGTCAAATAGACAATGGTTCAGAAGCTAGTTTAGCAAAACCTTTCCTAGTAAACAATTGGGAAAATAACAAATATAATATTTCTATGATAGGAATAACAGGAGTAAAAGAAAAGCTTACTCTATCAAAAGAAAAGGTAGAAATAATTTTAGGATCAAAAATTGTTTCTATAAATAAACTATTTGCCTATGATAAATTGGAAACTGATTTATTATTAGGTAATGACTTTTTACAACAATTTCAGGATTATCATCAGACATTATATATGATACGCCTTAAAACTCCGTGTGGACATTTCATAAAAGTTCCTAGGAAACAAAATCCTTATCATCTTGTAAAAGAAAATGGAAATTATAAAGAAAGATATCTAGAAAACATAAAACAAGCTTCTTGTAAATGTCTCAATCTAGAATGGATAAAAGAAAATTTACAAAAATCATATGGAGTATTATTATTATTATTATTATTATTATTATTATTATTATTATTATTATTATTATTATTATTATAGTTCAACACATTTTCATTATGAATATTATAAAGAAGAAGTCTACTGTTAAAAACAGTAGAAAAGAAGAATATGATATATCGCAACAATTGGATCTACTAAATAAGTGGACTATTCCTAAGATATCTCCCAGAATTATATATCAAATGGGAACTTTTGAGAAACTTGGTTTAAAACAAGTGGTTAAAACCACTGAAGAAACTATCACGATTGATAATGATCATCAGACTTTTAGACTTATATCTGAGACTGATCTTGCCCCTTATAGGGATACATACAAATTTATGCATATTGGCTTTGTTCAGGTGGCGTTTAAGCCCCTTACCTTGCGTGGACTACCTGAAAGTTTTATAGCAGCTTTACGTGATGGTAGAAATCATAATTGGAAAAAGTCTCTAATAGGGACTATTCAAACTAGTCTAGCTTATGGACCAGTTTATTTTAATGCTTATCCTAATTTGCAGATTTCTTTGCAGGATGAGAATTCATTAAGTTCTCTTATGTTAAATATTAAACTTCATGGTTATGATTATATGCCAGGCACTGAAGTTGTTTGTATTTGTTATAGAATTTATTATAAATTATTGCATACTTTAAATCCTATGTGCAAAATAATTGATTTTAAAAATGAAACTATTTTAATAGAAACTAATTTTGGGAAATCTAGAGTGGTAACTCGAAGAACGATTAAGTGGGAAGAGATTGATTTCCCACAAGAATGGGTTATTGAGGGAGCTACTCCTCCTAAAAATAATATTAATGAAGAAATTTCAGAAATTGAACAGTTGAATGATGGAACTGTTAAAATAAAATTTTCTGATTTTAGGTCTAATGATAAAATTGAAAGTGGAAGTATGTCTTCTAGAATTACTAGATCTAATTCTTCTTATATATCTCCCCTGGATTATATTGTGCAGGTACCATCTAGAGCATCCACTTCTCAAATTAGAGAAAATTATAGATGTGAAAATATAAAAATTGATAAAGATAACATTGCCAGACCTAGCTCAAATTTAGATATAACTGAATCTGAAATGAATTTCCCAGATGGGTTAAATACATAAAATTGTTTTATTATGACTGAAAAACCTATTGATTTTAGTCCTGGTTCCCAGGCAAGAGCAAAGATAGCTAAGGAATTTCAAAAATCCAAATGGAAGCCTTTTAGAAAATGGTTTTTCAAAAATTTTAATAAAGAGGAACAATTTCAGTTCCAAGAAGAATTTTATAGAGATCTTACTGAATCAGGAACAAATAGTTTAATTGCATTCGTTCCATGGTTTATGTGTAAACATGTTTATAACTACATTTCTATGCTAGAAAAGGATTTTACTTTAAGTAATGGAGAAATTACGAAATCAGTATTTCCGCCATTACAATCTTTCCACATTAATAAAGATGATAAGATTGTCCATTTTAATGCTTTTTCAAAATTATTTGAAAATGATACTGCATTAATTACTGCTCAGCATGTTAATTTAATGATAAAACAACATAATTATACAAATATTTATATGAGTATGTTAGGTGATCATATAGTATCTTTGCATGAAAAAGTCGATAAACTTTTATTTCAAATGCCTAATGATAAGAAGGGTAAGAGTATTATTGCTCAACCTAGCATTCAACCTCCCCCAAAAATTGAAGATTTTAAATTGAAGGATTTTTCTGATTTAGAAAATTTCCTAGAAAAGGCTTTTAAAGGTAATAACCTTAAACCTTTAAAGATTAATAATCTTTCAGAAGGAGAAAGCAGTGGTGCAGGTAATAAGGAATTTTCTGATCAAATTAATAAAATATCAGAAAAATTTGCAAGAAAACCGGTTCAAAGGATGTTTTACTATCCTAGGCCAACTCCTCAAGATATTCTTATAGAAGAACATGAATATGTGGTAACAAATAGTTATAATGGGAAAGAAATTTATGAATGGAACATAGATGGTTATACAGATAGACAAATTTATACAACCATGCATAGAATGATGATGTATAGTACTATCTGTAAGACAAATAAAAACAGTGATAAGACTATTGCAGAAATGATAACGGCAGGGTTTACAGGCCAATTAAAAGGATGGTGGGATAATTATCTGAACCAAGAACAAAAGGATAAAATCCTTCAGGCTGTGAAACAAGAAGGAGAAGGAGAAGTTCAAAATTCAGTTTATACACTGGTTTTGAATATCATAGAACATTTTTCAGGAAGATGGTCAGATAATAGTGAAACTATTAGGACCTTGCTACAGAATTTAAGGTGTAAAACCCTTACATCTTTTAGATTATATAAAGATGTTTTCCTTTGCAGGGTTATGGAATTACCAGAGTGTAATAGTACTCATTGGAAATCCAAATTTATTGATGGATTACCATCCCTCTTTGCTGAAAGAGTAAGGAAGGTTCTAAGAGGTGATAGTCCTAGCATTAATTATGAGAATTATACTTATGGAAAATTGATAAATGCTTGTGTGCAGGAAGGTTTAGCTTTATGTAATGAAATTAAGCTAAATCAGCAGATTAAAAGGCATCGTCTTAATGAAAGACAACAGTTGGGAGAATTTTGTGAGCAATTTGCTGTAGATATTCCTAAACTTGCTCCTAAAGGTAGAAAAGAAAAGCAAATAGAGAAGCATTCTTCCAAAAATAGATCTTCCAAAAAAGATTATAAAGAATGGAAGAGAAAAAGAATAGAGAGAAAAGAAAGAAGGAAGAATGAAAGAAAAAGTGATCATAGATTTTATAAATCTAAACGCAGATATAATAAATCAGATACTTGCCACAAATGTGGAAGATATGGTCATTATGCAAAGGATTGTAGGGTCAAGGAGAAAATAAGAAACCTTGATGTAGACGATAATATTAAAGAATCTTTATATAAGATTATGCTTAATTCTGATTCAGGAAAATTAGATTTAGATTATAGTAGTAATGAAGACGAATCTTCTGCAACAAGTGAAGACCTTAAAGCTCTTCACCAAGAGGATTGTATAACTTCAGAAGATGAATGTTTACCTTGCCAACAAGGATTGGAGTGTGAAAAAGATGGAGATGATCTTTATAAGATCTACTCTCAGTTTAAAGAATTAAGTATTAATGTCATTGATAATGACAAAGTTATAGAACTTTTACAGACTATTAAAGATCCAGAAATAAGGGATCAAATTATAAATAAAATTAGTAATGTAGCATCCACCTCTAAGGATAATATTCAGAAAGAGGTACCAACTAAAGAAGGTGCATATACCATGGCAGAAGTCCAGAAAATGTTATTAGAAAGGAGAAAAATAAGTACTCCTACTACTATCAATGATTTAAAAGAAGAGATTAATAATCTCAAGGATGATATTAGGCATCTTAAAGAAAAGAATGTCATTATAGAAGCTCGTCTTGATAGTATGGATATTAGAAGAAACTTGAGTAGTAACTCAGCATCTTCTTTTTCAGAAGAAGAAGGAGAGACTAATAATATAGACTTACTTACTAATTTAAATTTAGGAAATAATAAGGCTGATTTTTTACAAAGTCTAAAAGCCTTTACTTCTCAAAAATTTTATACAAAAATAACTCTTCTTATAGATTATAATTATAAAAAAGAATTTATTGCTCTAATCGATAGTGCAGCTGATTTAAATTGTATTCAAGAAGGACTTATCCCTTCAAGATATTTTCATAAAACTACTCATAGTTTAAGATCTGCAAATGGCAGTAAAATGAATATTGAATTTAAATTACCTAAAGCTTTTATTTGTAAAGGAAAACAATGTGTTCCTCAAAGCTTTGTTTTGGTTAAAGATATTACCAACCAAATTATTTTAGGAGTACCTTTTATAAATGATATTTTTCCCCTTACATATTGGGATAATGAAAAAATAATAGGTACTTGGGATAATAAACCTTTTAAATTAGAATTTATTACTAAACCTTTTACTAGAATGTTAAATGAATTAACCTCAAAAATGATTTTAAAAAACAATCAAATGAATTTTCTTAAAGGAGAAATTAATAGTATTGAGGTTGACACTATTTTACAAAATCCTAAATTACAGGATAAAATTGCCATTTTAAAAAATCAATTTTCTATAGATATTTGTGGAGATCATCCTAATGCTTTTTGGAGCAGGAAAAAACATGTTGTTAGTCTTCCATATGAAGATAATTTTAATGAGGATAATATTCCTACTAAAGCTAGGCCATGCCAAATGAATTCGGAATATTTAGAATTATGCAAAAAAGAGATTGAATCTCTTCTTCAGAAAGGCCTTATAAGGTATTCTAAATCTCCTTGGTCTTGTACAGCATTCTATGTTAATAAACATGCTGAACAAGAAAGAGGTGCCCCTAGGTTGGTTATAAATTATAAACCTCTTAATAAAGCTTTAAAATGGATTAGGTATCCTATTCCTAATAAAAAAGATTTGCTTGATAGAGTTTATGATGCTATTATATTTTCTAAATTCGATTTAAAATCAGGATATTGGCAGATTCAAATAAGCGAGTCTGACAGGTTCAAAACTGCTTTTAATGTCCCTATGGGTCAGTTTGAATGGAATGTTATGCCCTTTGGCTTAAAAAATGCTCCATCAGAATTTCAAAAAATTATAAATGATATTTTTATGCCTTATAGTAATTTCATCATTGTTTATATAGATGATATTCTTGTATTTTCAAAAAATATAGAAACTCATTTTAAACATTTTGATTTATTCAAGAAAATTATTATTCAAAATGGTTTGGTTATATCTGCCCCAAAAATGGCTTTATTTCAAACTAAAGTAAGATTTTTGGGTCATCATATAGAAAAAGGAAAAATTAGTCCCATTAATAGAAGTATTGAATTTGCTTCTAAGTTTCCTGATGAAATTACTAATAAAACTCAATTGCAGAGATTCCTTGGTAGTCTCAATTATGTAGCACCTTTTATAAAAGATTTAGCCCTTGATACAACTATCTTATATGATAGACTTAAAAAAAATCCTAAAGCATGGTCAGATGATCATACTGAAGCTGTTAAAAGGATAAAAGATAAAGTTAAAAACCTTCCATGTCTTACTTTGGCAAATTCTAATTGGGAAAAGACAGTAGAAACAGATGCCTCAGATATAGGATTTGGAGGTGTTCTTACTCAGTATTGCCCTGATAATAAACGCCATTATATTGTACAGTTTTATTCTGGGAAATGGAATCCATCTCAGAAAAATTATGCCACAGTAGCTAAAGAAATCTTAGCTATTGTGAAAAGTGTTTTAAAATTTCAAGGTGATCTTTATAATTAGAAATTTATAGTAAAAACTGATTGCCAAGCAGCTAAGTTTATGTTTAATAAAGATTGTAAGCATGATGTTTCTAAACAGATGTTTGCTAGATGGCAAGCTTTATTAGCACCGTTTGATTTTGATATAATTTATAAAAAAGGTGAAGATAATAGTCTTCCTGATTTTCTCACTAGAGAATATTTAAACTAATTATTAATGTCCTTGTTTGCAGGCATGAGGCCATCATGGCCCCCTACAAGGGGAAGAGGTGGAGGACGAAGCAATAGAGGAAGGGGAGGTAATATCCTCGCCCAAATGGGTAATAAGACATTGGTGGCAGCATCTAGCTCGTCAAACCAGGCAGCGGCTAGCTCATCAAATACAGGTGGTTTGAATATAAATCACCCAATGTATAAGGAATTCATGGATTTTATAAAATCTAAGCAAAATCAGGAGGATATTCCAAGGACATACTCAACTGTAATATCAGAAGAAGAAAATATAGAAGTTTTTGATATAAATGAGAGAAAGGAAGTTATACTTCTTTTAGAAAATCATGATTTAAGATGGAGAGATGACCCATGGCACTTAATGAATAGGTATTTGGATACAGTCTGTTATACTATGACTGCATACAAATGCAGGATGCATTACGAGATGATACTCTCAGCAACAGGGTCAGCTGAATTTCAACATTTTTACCCTGCTAATACTAAAAAAGTTTATAACTTTTCCAAGATGATTATAAAAAGAATTCTTTCTCCAGAAGAATGGGGAATGAGTCCTTTAAAAGAAAAGGATTATATCCATCCGGAACAAAAAATTACAGTAAAATATAATTACTGGGATTATGTGGATAGCTTTAATAAAGCTTTATTATATGAGAATGCTAATAAAAAGCATTCGTGGTTCATAAAAATCTATTCAAATATTTATACACAGGATATTCCAAATTGGTTTTGCAAATGGTGGATGTTATATGGTCCATCTATAAAAATTTTACCAGAAAAATACAAGCAGTTATACTTGGAATGGGTAGATATCTCTCCCAAACTTATAAGCATGGAGAAAGATAATATCTTTTTCGAAGGGATGTCAGTTATGTATTTTTTCATAGAATTTTCTATCCCATGGATAATGAAATGGACTGTGGAAGTCAGTACTACTCCAGAAGGATTTCCGTGTTTACAAAGGACTTTTCATACAAAGTTTTGGAGTAAGCTAATAAGCAAGAATCTTGATGGCAAAATACATGGCCAGGAAATATTAGATTTAATAAATGTAACAATTAGTAAATATCATGTTAAGGAAATTTCTACACCACAAGATCATAATCTTAGTCCTTTTAAACAAATTGCAAGAAAAGTTCAAATGAAAAAAGGTCTAATGTCCAAGTCTGAAATAATAGCTTTATACATGGAAGAAGCAAAGAAAGACTTGATGAAGAATCTAGATATAGAAATTGGAGATGATATGTCAATGACCTCGGCCAGTCACACAAATAATGATGATGAAATGTGCTTGGTAGGAGAAGGCCAAAGTGAAGATGAAGAAATCGATATTGATGCTCTTTTCATGAAGTTTCAATAGCAAGTAGAAGAATCTTCTTCAGACAAAACCAAGAGCAAAGGCAAGGAAAAGATATGAAGACAAATGCAGAAAATGCCAATAAACTTTAATAAAGTTGTTATCCTTAATAAAGATTATTCATCTTTAATAAAGATGGATAGTGGCCATTTAAAGTTTGTCGGCCACATGAAAGTTATATGAAGGCCATAGGGGTGTGTCGGCCTTATCTTTTTATTATTGGCCAATGTAAATTGTGTGGGCCATTGTGTTTTTACATTTTTACCCTTCTAGACCTCTATATAAGGAGGCTTGTGTTTTAGTTTGGAGGCAGGTTTCAGAAAACCCCCTCTCTCTCTCTCTCTAAAATACTCTCTTTGTAAAATATTTCCGAGTTTGAATAAAAAAAAAAAATTTTCCAATTTGGTCTGCATAATTTTGGAGTTGGTTTACAGGTACTATTTCTTTTCTTTTACTTATTTCTTGTGTTGTTGTTACTTAGCCTAATGACAGGCTAAATTGTTGTGTTGAACTATATCATACTAAATTATTATAATTTAATGGAATTGTAACTATAAAAGATGGTTTAAATAACTGAAATTAAGGTCTAATTAAAGGAAATTTTAATATAGTATTAAAAGACTGTTATGTTGATCCGTTGGATTATCCTGAAAAGGACGGACCCGGATGTATCCGTTGGATTACCCTATGTTGTGGGCGGACCCGGATACGGTGAAAGTCTTTGAGTTACTATGTTGAAAAATCCTTTGAATTTATAAAAGACCCTTACAGTAGGCTGGACGATCCGTTTTCTTATGGTATCAGAGCCATGGAATTATAGTAATTATAGGTGGTATAGTTCAACACATTTTCATTATGAATATTATAAAGAAGAATCTTAAAGAAAAGAATGTCATTATAGAAGTTCGTCTTGATAGTATGGATATTAGAAGAAACTTGAGTAATAACTCAGCATCTTCTTCTTCAGAAGAAGAAGGAGAGACTAATAATATAGACTTTCTTACTAATTTAAATTTAGGAAATAATAAGGCTGATTTTTTACAAAGTCTAAAAGCCTTTACTTCTCAAAAATTTTATACAAAAATAACTCTTCTTATAGATTATAATTATAAAAAAGAATTTATTGCTCTAATTGATAGTGCAGCTGATTTAAATTGTATTCAAGAAGGACTTATCCCTTCAAGATATTTTCATAAAACTACTCATAGTTTAAGATCTGCAAATGGCAGTAAAATGAATATTGAATTTAAATTACCTAAAGCTTTTATTTGTAAAGGAAAACAATGTGTTCCTCAAAGCTTTGTTTTGGTTAAAGATATTACCAACCAAATAATAATTATTATTATTATTATTATGATTACTATTATCAACGAGACAGGATCTTAGAAGACGGGCGGTAGTCCGCGCAGTCATCTTCAATCTAGCTTGTCAACATCCGAATTCAAGGAATGCAAATTGAAATATATACAAATTTTTATATAGTTTATGACTGTATGGAAGGACTTAGTCCTTTTACCCAAGCAAGGAGTCTGTCGAGATTCAAATACGTATTGTTATTAAGCCCATGTGTCTGGCAGTTCTAACCGGGTATGAGGTGCCTTACTTATCAAACTCATTTTTCAGGCTTAAACCACGGCTGGCCCGACGGAGTCACTAAGACAAAGCCAATAACGTATTGCATCAAATCTGACTGTACCAACCATCTCGTAACCAAGTCAAGAAACCATATAGAAATCTATTCATATATAGATAAAGTCTAGACCTTTCATAGTAAATATAAAAGTGAAGTTAGATATGCGACATAGATATGAAGCGTTTAGCCGGACATAGTCCCGGCTCTAGATCGGAGAATGAAGTAAAAAGAAAGAAGAAAGTAAATACCTTTGTAGCAAGGGCCAACACCAAGGCCTATACAAACTGAAAATTTTTATTTATATCTCCGGTGAATATAATCCGGCAAGCAAACTCACAAAGAAAGATTACAAAGAGAGAGGAGAGAGATCTTTACAATAAAGAGTAGAGAGGGTTTTCTAAAACCTATCTCTCTACGACTACAAATGACCTTTATTTATAGGGAAAGAAAAGCATCTATCTACAGTAATGGGTCCTTATCAATGGGCCCTAGTAACAATATATCTACTGTAGATGAACAGCGATTCTACTATAGATGAATAATGTTTTTACCGTAGATGAACAGTGTTTCTACTGTTGTTAGTGCTTATCACTATTCTTGATCATCTTCAAAATATTCTTTATACTTTGTCTTTTTTCTTCAGTTGTCGGAGGAAATCTTCCGCCTCTGTTAGCACATTTATCGCTGCTGGATTTTCTTCCTCAAATGGTTGAGCTTCCTGAATATCATCCCGGATATCATCATTTGTTTCACTCATAGAAGTGTCGGATTTTGCATAATTTGTGATATTAAGGAGTAGACTTTTCTTAACGTCTTCCAAATACTTATTAATCATTTCTTCTTGATCTCCATCTTGATTGGAGATTCTTCTAGCTATGACCTTCACGGAACTATCAGCAATTATTTCTTTGTGCGGAGAAGCACTATATTCCTGGATTTTTTCTGAAATAAGGTTCAGAAGTTCTTGTCCGTATAAGGACTTTGTTTTGGGATCTTTCTTCATCAATTTGTCCCAAAAGTTGTTGTAATAGGTGTGATATAAGCATGGAATCTGTTCTTCGGTAAAACCTACTTCCGAAGTCCACTTGTGAATCCATGGAATAGAGAATTCTATGAAGAAATAGATTTGTTCAATTTTTTCAATATAGCAGATATGATCTGCGTGATATAAATTATTAAGGTCCGGCGAAAACTTAATCCATTCTTTGTAAAATTTTAAAAATGGTTCAGGCAATATTTTCACCGTCGGACCGTGGTATGACCACCAGTTTAAGAACCAATTCGGGATCGGTCCGGCAAATATCTTTGAACAAACCTTAACGAACCAAGTATGTTTGTGCCTCTCATTATTGTAGTAGAGGACTTTACTAAAAGCATTAATGTAATCCCAATAAGTGAAATTTGTAGGGACCTTATTAAGGCTGATCTGCCTTTTTTTCATTGCGGAAATACCCCAATCAGTAAAATATATGTTTAACAAAGATTTCAAACATGATGCTTCGAAATTAATGTTTGCTAGGTGGCAGGCCCAGTTAGCTCCTTTTGATTTTGATATTCATTATAAAAAGGGAAATGATAACTCTCTTCCGGATTTCTTATCCAGAGAATACCTATCGTCTTAATGGGAATTTTATCTCCTTTGCTTTCAGATAAAATGTTGATTACTATCATAAAGGCTGTACCTCTTAATAGAGATATACAAGGAATAATTATATACAAAATTGTAGATGCCATGATGAGAGACATCATTGCAGAAATTTGTTTTTGTGAAGAAATTATTAATTTCTATAATTATTATTAGGACATTGACATCGAATAAAACTAAATGTTTTATTTGTAGGATGGATCCTCCTTGGGTGACCAAGGTTCGAGGAAGATCGGGTTATACCAGAGAAAGGGGAAGATCATCCCCAGGAGCATCAGAATCTTCATATGGATCCTCTTCATCTAATTCTCCTATTATACAGCGAGGAGGGATGAGTTTGGTGAACTTGAAAAGTTCTTCCAAAGAAGTTTCTTCTATTCATCTGGATGATATTCCAGAAAACAATCCGTTATACGCACAATTGCAGGAGTATCTCTCTCAAAAAAAAGGTGAAACCTTTGCTTCCATTGCTAAAGATGATATTGACGATATTAAGTCATACGAAAAGGTAGAAAAGAAAGAAATGATATTTCTTTTGGAAAACTCTAAGATCCAGAGAAAAGAGGAACCTTGGAAGATATTCCAATGCTATTTAATTAATGGATTATATTTCCCGGGTGAGTCATACAAAACCCGTTCATACTATGAAACTATCTTGATGAGCACAGGAAGTGTTGAATTTCAACATTTCTCAGGATATAATACTAGAGAGACCGTTTATAACTTCTCCAAAATGATTATCAAACAGATTATATCTATTGAAGATTGGGGTATTTCCGCAATGAAAGAAAGGCAGATTAGCCTTAATAAGGTCCCTACAAATTTCACTTATTGGGATTACATTAATACTTTCAGTAAAGTCCTCTACTACAACAATGAGAGGCACAAACATACTTCGTTCGTTAAGGTTTGTTCAAAGATATTTGTCGGACCAATCCCGAATTGGTTCTTAAACTGGTGGTCATACCACGGTCCGACGGTGACAATATTGCCTGAACCATTTTTAAAATTGTACAAAGAATGGATTAAGTTTTCGCCGGACCTTAATAATTTATATCACGCAGATCATATCTGTTATATTGAAAAAATTGAACAAATCTATTTCTTCATAGAATTCTCTATTCCATGGATTCACAAGTGGACTCCGGAAGTAGGTTTTACCGAAGAACAGATTCCATGCTTATATCACACCTATTACAACAACTTTTGGGACAAATTGATGAAGAAAGATCCCAAAACAAAGTCCTTATACGGACAAGAACTTCTGGACCTTATTTCAGAAAAAATCCAGGAATATAGTGCTTCTCCGCACAAAGAAATAATTGCTGATAGTTCCGTGAAGGTCATAGCTAGAAGAATCTCCAATCAAGATAGAGATTAAGAAGAAATGATTAATAAGTATTTGAAAGACGTTAAGAAAAGTCTACTCCTTAATATCACAAATTATGCAAAATCCGACACTTCTATGAGGAGTGAAACAAGTGATGATATCCGGAATGATATTCAGGAAGCTCAACCATTTGAGGAAGAAAATCCAACAGCGATAAATGTGCTAACAGAGGCGGAAGATTTCCTCCGACAACTGAAGAAAAAAGACAAAGTATAAAGAATATTTTGAAGATGATCAAGAATAGTGATAAGCACTAACAACAGTAGAAACACTGTTCATCTACAGTAAAAACATTATTCATCTACAGTAGAATCGTTGTTCATCTACAGTAGATATACTGTTACTAAGGCCCATTGATAAGGACCCATTACTGTAGATAGATGCTTTTCTTTCCCTATAAATAAAGGTCATTTGTAGTCGTAGAGAGATAGGTTTTAGAAAACCCTCTCTACTCTTTATTGTAAAGATCTCTCTCCTCTCTCTTTGTAATCTTTCTTTGTGAGTTTGCTTGCCGGATTATATTCACCGGAAATATAAATAAAAATTTTCAGTTTGTATAGGCCTTGGTGTTGGCCCTTGCTACAAAGGTATTTACTTTCTTCTTTCTTTTTACTTCATTCTCCGATCTAGAGCCGGGACTATGTCCGGCTAAACGCTTCATATCTATGTCGCATATCTAACTTCCCTTTTATATTTACTATGAAAGGTCTAGACTTTATCTAAATATGAATAAATTTCTATATGGTTTCTTGACTTGGTTCCGAGATGGTTGGTACACTCAGATTTGCTGCAATACGTTATTGGCTTTGTCTTAGTGACTCCGTCGGGCCAGCCGTGGTTTTAGCCTGAAAAATGAGTTTGATAAGTAGGGCACCTCATACCCGATTAGAACTGCCAGACACATGGGCTTAATAACAATACGTATTTGAATCTCGACGAACTCCTTGCTTGGGTAAAAGGACTAAGTCCTTCCATACAGTCATAAACTATATAAAAATTTGTATATATTTCGATTTGCATTCCTTGAATTCGGATGTTGACAAGTTAGATTGAAGATGACCGCGCGGACTACCGCCCGTCTTCTGAGACCCTGTCTCGTTTATTATTATTAGTATTATTAATATTAGTATTATTAATATTAGTATTATTATTATTATTATTATTATTATCATTATTATTATTATTATTATTATTATTATTATTATTATTATTATTATTATTATTATTATTATTATTATTATTATTATTATTAGGTCTCTCTCTTCAGATGTCTTCACATGTTTATGTTTCCTTTACGTTTTTGCCTTTTTCTAAGGCTTTCATTTGCTGCAAAAACTCTTCCGCATCTTCTAATTCGGTGGCCGACAGCATATGTTCTGACTCCGCTCTTTGTGAATCATCCACATCATTGCTAGTTTCACTTCGCATTGAGGTGTCTGATTTATCTATCCGAGTTATTGTTTGAAGCAAATTTCTACTTACTTCTTCAAGATAATCTTGAATCATTTGTTCTTTATCTCCATCTTGAAAGGAGATTTTTCGAGCAATATGTCGAACTGAGTTATCTTTAACAATATTATCCTGACTAATTGTTTTATAATCAACAATTTTTTCTTTAATGGTGTCCATAAGTTCTTGCCCAATTAGCTGCTTAGTCTTGGGATCTTGTTTTAACAATTTATCCCAAAAGTTATTAAAATATGTCCTATAAAGACAAGGAATATTTTCCTCATTAAATCCCACTTCAGGAGCCCATTAATGTATCCATGGAATGGAGAATTCGACAAAGAAATAGATTTGATCTATTTTCTCTATCCAGCTGACATGATCCTCTTGATATAACTTGTTCAGATCTGGTGATACTTTAATCCATTCTTTATATAAATTTAAGAATGGTTCTGGCATAATTTTTATAGTAGGGCCGTGGTATGACCACCAATTAATAAACCAATTTGGTATATTTTCTGCAAAAATCTTTGCGCATACCTTTACAAACCAAGTATGTTTGTGTTTGTCGTTGTTGTAATATAGCGCAACATCAAACTCTCGGATATAATCCCAATAAGTATAATTCATCCTAGTATTATTAATACCTATCTGTCTTTCTTTCATAGTTGACATACCCCAGTCTTCAACAGATATAATCTGTTTAGTAATGAATTTAGAAAAGTTATAACTTTTTTCGTGGGGATTATTACCTGTGCTGAAGTGCTAAAATTCTACACTTCCTGTGCTCATCAATATTTCTTCATAATAAGATCGAGTCTTATATGACTCTCCTGGAAAATATAACCCATTAACAAGGTACCTTTGAAATATTTTCCAAGGTTCATCTTTTCTCTGCAAATCCGAGTTTTCTAAGAGAAATATCTTTTCTCTTTTTTGCAATTTTTCATAGGACTTAATATCATCAGAATCCTCTTTTATGATTGAAACAAAAGTGTCCTTTTGCTTTTTTCCTTCCAGATAGGCCTGCATATGAGCATATAATGGACTATCTTTTGGAATATCTTCCAAATTAACCAATTGTTGTGAACTGGATGAAGATTCCTCTTGAGACGAGGTTTTTTTATTTAATACAGTTTTTCTTCCCGTTGGTATAACCTAGGAATTTGAATCGGATTTGTATTACGACCCTTGCGATGATCTGGTTCCATAGGAACCATAGTTGCCTCTACTAGGGGTTGTTCTTCCCCTTCCTCTTCCTTTAATGTGAACCCAGGGTGGATCCATCCTGCAAACATAACACTCTTTTGTTATCATTCGGAAAAATAGTCTATCAAATAATTATCATCTAAATAATATGCAATCTGAATATGAGAGAAATCTTCACTCAATATATTGTTAACAATATTGTTAATGATAATATTTTTCATATCTCTAGGCAAAGAAATAAGAACTCTCAGTATTGTAACGAGAGTTTCATCATCAAGAAAAGTTCTAAAAAACATGATTTATTGAATATATTCCCTGGATAAGAAATCAGGTAATGAGTTATCAACTCCCTTTTTATACTGAATATCGAAATCAAAAGGGGCTAATTGTGCTTGCCACCTGGCGAATAGTAATTTTGAAGCATCGTGCTTAAAATCTTTGTCAAACATAAATTTGACTGATTGAGCATCAATTTTTATCAAAAACTTTTGGTTCTATAAATCATCCTGAAATTTGAGAATGCATTTAACAATGGTTAGCATTTCATGTGCTACCATCGCATACTTCTTCTGGGCTTCATTCCATTTCCCAGAATGAAATCTAATCAAATATTCTTTCTTATCATGAGGATTAATCTATTTAAGAATTCCTCCATATCCAATATTAGACGCATCTGTCTCAATAATCTTTTGCCAAGCAGGGTTGGCTAGTGCTAAACAGGGCAGTGATTTTACTCGCCGCTTAATATCCTTTACTAGATTGGTAAGAGTTTCATTCCAAAGAGACTTATTATCTTTCTTCAGCCTGTCATATAATGGAGCTAAATCTCGAGAAAGATGTTTATAGAACGGAGAAATATAATTCAAACTTCCCAAAAATCTTTGTAGTTGGGTTCTATCTGTAATAACATCAGGGAATTTGTCAGCAAAATCAATAGCCCTTTGAATAGGAGTAATTTTTCCTTGACAGATTTGATGTCCTAAAAATCGAACATCCGTTTGAAATAAACTCATTTTTGGTTTAGAAATAACTAAGCCATTTTGTATTACAACCTTTTTAAAAATATCAAGATGCTTGATATGTAGTTCAAAAGTTTTAGAAAATACTAGAATGTCATCAATATAGACAATAATAAATTCCATATAAGGGTTGAAAATATCATTCATGATTTTCTGAACTTCAGAAGGGGCGTTTTTCAATCCAAAAGGCATGACATTCCATTCGTATTGTCCAAATGGGACATTAAAAGCAGTTCTATAAGAATGTTCTTTAAAAATCTGAATTTGCCAATATCCTAATTTTAAATCAAATTTTGAAAATATATTGGCATCGTATAATCTTGATAATAAATCCCTTTTATTAGGAATAGGATACCTGATCCACTTTAAGTGTTTATTCAAGGGTTTATAGTTAATCACCAATCTCGGAACACCTCGTTCCCTTTCAGCCGCGTTATTAACATAGAAGGCTGTGCAAGACCAATGAGACTTGGAAGGTTTTATCAAACCCTTTTGTAATAGATTATCAATCTCAGTTTTGCAGAAATCTACTAATTCAGCATTCATTTGGCAGGGTCGAGACTTAGTAGGGATATTATCCTCTACAAATCCTTCTTCATATGGAAGAGTCACAATATGCTTTTTGCGATCCCAAAAAGCGCTAGGATGATCTGCACAAATATCCACAGCCATTTGCTCATAAATTAATTTGATTTTTTCCTTTACCTTAGCATATTTCATTGAATCTTCAATGTTCATACTGAATAATTACAGTTGTAATGAGTCCATATGACTCTGCTTCATTTTTATCAATGCATTTATATCTCTAGTTACCGGACTGTAACAAAAGAATAATTTATCTCATTATCCTTGTATTTAGCTGAGAATCCTTTCACGTCGATTCCTGTGAAAGGATAAATTGCATTTATAAAAGGAGTTCCAAGTATAATTGGAGGGGTTAAATGATTCTTAACCAAAAAGAAGAAGTGAGGAATGCAGACTTTATTCTGACAAATCTTTACATTGGGTAACTTATACTCTATATCTAGAGCATGACCGGAGGCAGATTTTACCAAATGAGTCGTCTTTTGAAAGTATTTAGTTGGTACTAAACCTTCCTGAATACAGCTAACATCTGCACCGATATCAATCATTGCAAAGTTAGTTATAGAAAAGTTATTATCAATTAAAATAGTACATTTAATATACCATTTGTGAGCTGTAACAATCTGCATCATTCCTAGAAACGAATCTTGTTTAGGATCAGGACTGTCAAGTTGGAGATTTTCACCTTCAACTTGTTTTCCTTTATCTTTTGAAAACCTATCTTCGTCAGTATTATTAATCTCAATCTGAGTAATACGGTGATCACAAATCAACTAGCTCTGTTTAAGAACCTTGATTTCCCTTTTCAAATTCTCAACCTCTATTTTTAAATCATCAAAAGAGGAATCCTTTTTAATAACATTATGTTTTTTAGCAATACGATCTTCTACCACTTTTAAAGAGTAGGGACTTTCATAATGAAAATCATTTAAATCAGTAGTTCGTTTTTCAATAATTTTTGAAGTACTAGCTTCATTTGAAATTGCCAAATTAATAATTTTTTCACGAAGTCGACTATCAGTGACTTCCTTCAAAAGCTCAATCACATTATCAGAAGTGATCATGTTTAAATTAAAATCTTGGAATTGCGATTGAAGTTTGTAAATCTCATCTTCCTCGCAATTGCAATCATCGCCCTGACAAGTATTACAAGCATTAATACAATTATTATTAGTACAATTATTATCAGAATTAGAGGAATCAAATAATTCGATATTAGAACCTGCATCTGATTCATAATCTTCTTCCGAACCTGAGGTGTATAACATACTATAAATCTTTTCATAAGTGTCGTTTTCCAGTTCCAAAGTTTTCAACTTGTGTAACTTGCAATTAGGAGCGATATGCCCAACTTTACCACACTTGTAGCATTTTATTCTAGAGAGATCTCTTCCCGATCTATCTTTAGTAAATCTTTTAGATTTACGATGGCTTTTTCTAGCCTCTCGATCTTCCTTAGATCTATGTCTTCGCTTAGATCTTCTCATTTTACCCGAAGACTCTTCGTCTTTTGACGATCTGTAGTAATTATCCTTCTTCGGTATGGGATTAGGTAAACCAAATTGTTCACAAAAATCTCCCAATTAAGATCGTTCTTTCAGCTTATCCATCTTGAGCTGTCTTGCCATTTTAAGTTAAGTACATAGGTTTAATCCTTCCTGTGTACATACACCTATAATTTTTCCGTAGCTTAAGGTGGCATAAGGTATATCAACCTGATTTCCTCTTAGAGTTTTTCTAACTCGTTCTGCAAAAAGAGAAGGAAGTCCGTCAATGAACTTTGCTTTCCAATATTCCATCTTATTTTCGGGTAATTCCATAACCCTACTAAGATAAGTATCTTTATACCATCTAAAATAGGCCAAAGTTTGACATCTAAGACCGTTTAGCAGCGTTCTTACTGTCTCATGCTGGCTGGTAAATCTACCATTGAAGTGTTCTAAAATAGTAAGAATCAAGGTATAAACAACATCTTCTCTGTTTTTTACCAAGGCCATTCCTAAGTTATCAACTCCTTCATCGTCGGCTATAGCATTAATAACCGAAGCTTTTTCCTCGGTGGTAAGATAATTATCCCACCAACCTCTAAGTTGACCTGTAAAACCTGCAATAATCATCTTGCAGATCGTTCTATCTGTGTTTTTAACACTCTTGCAAATAGTTGAATACATCAGCATTCGATGTACCATAATGGTTAACTGTCGATCTGTTAACCCATCTAGATTCCATTCATAAATCTCAGAACCACTGTAAGACATATTAGTCTGATTCCAATCACGTTCTTCAATTAGGACATCTTGAGGAGTTGGACGAGGATAGTAGTATGTATTCATACTAGGTTTGGTAGCGTAGCTGCTATTTTTCTTGGGGTAACTCCTGAGTTTATTAACTTCTGAAGAATCACCTGCCTTATCAACAAAATCTTGTGATAAATCCATAGGACCAAAATTTAATCCAGCAAGCTTCTTAGCCGCAAGCTCTCCGATGTCTAAATTAGCAAATTTTTCGCTCAAAAGGTCTTCTAAATTTTTTAAAGAAGTTGGTTTAAAATCAGAAATTTCAATCGGTCTTTGAATAAAAGTAGAGACTACTGTAGGAGTATTTTCCGAAGTTGAAGCAATATCAGCTTTTTCTTTAAAATTAGTTTTGACTATATCAGCCTTAACATATTTTATTAAAATAGTTAAATCATCAAGTTTTTTGTCAAGAGAACTTATATGCTCCCTTAACACTTTAACATAAAGACTTAAATAATTGTTTTGAGTAATCAGTTTATTAATTTCATTAATACTGATTGAAGCAATATCTTCATCAATAAATTTTTGAAAAGCTGAGAAAGTAATACCAGTATTATTTGGTAAAACAAATGATGACTGAGGAGGGTATATAGCTTTTAACAGGTTACCACTCCCATCTTTATAAGTTCTTTCAATAACGTTGATATATAACGGTAAATAAGTGGTTATAAACCAAGGAACAAAATACATAATTTGATTATGCAAAGCACAAGTTTCATAAAACTCCTAAGAAATACAATTTAAATCTTCTTTGCTATAAGCGTCAAAGAACCAAGTTTTAAACAGATTCCATTTTTCATCAAAAAAATTCCTTTTGAATATGTTTTCTTGCCAGTGAACCTGGACTAAAATCAATTTGGTGTGGAATCATTAAGAATCGTTTAAATCAAACTCCATTTCAGAAGCTGAAGGAATATCCTTGTCAGGACCATTATTGTTCACCTGCACTATATTGGTTTTCGGGTCAATCCTTACCTTTTCGACCACAGAGTTCTCATCAGAACTAATAGTATGTAACGAAGCAGCACGATCTCGGGCTGGACCATAAATAGGATCAATCGGAGAGATATGGTGCATTGCAGGCAAAAGTCTACAACTAGACGAAGAATGTCTATTCGTACTCACAGAAGACATGAGCCTGCTATCAGAAGTCATGAGTCTGCTATCATTAAAAGACTGCCTATGAGGCGCGTAGCTATTATCTGAAAACTGGATACTAATCCTTCCATCGGGATTTTGAGAAATATGAGAAAAATCAGAATTAGTAACAACATCGGTTAACTGATTTGGGGATATAACCGAATTTAGAGTCCACGAAGTAGGGAAATCTATTTCTTCCCACTTAATAGGTCTTCTAGTAGTGACCTTGGACCTTGCAAAATTGGTTTCCGCCAAAATAGTTTGATTAGAAATATCATATAATCTACATCTAGGATTAAGAGTAGATAATAATTTAAAATAGATTCGGTAAGATAAACAAATAAGTTTCGAACCAGGCGCATAGTTATAACCATGGGTTTTAACATTTAATGTTAGAGCATCAAGAATATTCGCATTAGTAAGAGATAACTGTAAATTACGTTGCGTATTGAAATAAATCGGACCAAAGGCCACCGTAGATTCTATCGGACCCATAAGAGACTGTCGAAAATTTAAATTTCTAGCATCACGAAGAGCAGCTAAAAAAGTCTCTGGCAATCCTTTAAGAGTCAGAGGTTTAAAGGCAATTTGAACCATACCAATATGCAAATAATTATATTGATTTTTATAAAAAATCAC